>JAQHUG010000016.1:14019508-14031870 GCA_028555095.1 Dicrostonyx torquatus | reverse complement strand
CTCTCTCCCTCTCTCCCAGACCTGCGAGACCAAACCTTTAATTAACGTAAACAGTTATTAGGAGAGCCGCTCAGAAATAAGGAACCGTCTTGTTTTTGAACTGTTTGTTCAGTGCTGGTGAAGAGAACAAGGAGTGGGAATGTCAGGGCTCCTTCACATGACTTGTTATAAAATATATCGCCATGCTGTTAAACTTAACTGTCACTTAGGGTTCTCAGTTTATCCAGCAATATTTTTAGCTTTAAAAAAAAAAAAAAACCACAAAACTGTAGCTGGGACAGTTTGTTGCTTCCTCCTCCCTCACCTCCCTAATCTAGACCTGGCATCACAAAGTCATCCCGTCAGATTGGCTGGTTATAAAATAATACTAAAGAATTCAACAGCGCTCTTAATTGTAATGGGTAGAAAGGGAATTTTGGAATCATGTGGGATTTGGTAATACCTGTGGGCTGTTTCTAAAAGTACTGCTGACTCCAGACAGTTTTTTCAGCAGTATGTGTGACATTCAATTCATTACCAGTTTTTTTTTTTTCCTCTAAATGTATGTGTAGTGATTCCTTTGTTAAGACTTTCTTTGGGACTTTACATACTTAGGAGCAAAGGGTCACACTGTTGAGTAGGGAGATCCTTATTGAAAAGAGATTTTTAGGTGGAATCCCTGTGGGTGGTGGATGAACTGTCGGTGAGCGAGACAGACTCGAGAAGGGAGCTGTTACTATACATTATATAAGAGAAGAGAGCGGTAGCGGTGCAGCCGTCCTGAGATGCTGTTGCAGAGGCCACGCTCATCCAACGAAAGCAAGAACGCAATGAGTACAGTCCCTTGCGATTCGGAGATAAAGTCTTCGGCAGCAAGTTGGCAAAGGCAGTAGTCTAAAGTTTGAAGAGAGTAGAAAATGATTGAAAAAAAGGAAATAGCTGCGGAGAGCATGCCAGATGGGAGGACAGTCAGGCAGCACCGAAGCTTTGTGGATGTCTGGTTAGGAGTGGACAGTGTGACAGCCTTGCTGCTCCACTGATCTCTTGTCGTGGCCAGCTGCTTTGAGACTGGTGTGGCTTAGGTAGTGAATTTTCTGAATGACCTTGGAAATAAGAAAACATCAAAATGCTAATATGAAATCGAATAGATGCCTTATCAAACTTGGAGGTTTTCGTATTTGCAAAAAAAAAAAAAAAAGGACAAAGCAGCTGAGGTGTTGAGGGTATTGACCAAGTAATTATGTATGATATTTCACAGCAAACAGTAAAGGGGAAGGGAAAAAGCTGATGGATTGGTCAGCCGAACAGCAGGTGGTACATGGTCAGTAGAACTGTGGCCACGATGAGATTGACGACCGAAGTGGGAATGTTGCTGTAGCAGAGCGCAGTGGCTGGGGATGGTGGGCATAGGACCCAGAGTGTCTGTGAGGGTCTGTGTCGAAATGAAGTGCTACACTTTAGAGATGATTTTTGTCCACCTAATAATTTCCCTCGCTACCTCTGGGTATCCTTCAGTTAAATATTCTGTGGCTAAAGACGACTAATAAGAGACAATAGGAAAAGGTTTCAGAGTTCTCCTAGTTCTTACCTTAAGGGAGTCAAGAAATAGAGCCCCTAAAAGTTAAAAATTAAAGATGGGTTGTAGGTTCTTGTTAAGCACCTGCCTTGAGTGCCCGAGCCCCCCGGGTTTTGTCCGCAGCTGGGGAGGGTGGGAGGGAATGGACCGGAGTCCTCCTCTGTTCAGTGTGCTCTCTGATAAGGCATGCTTCAACGGGGTATTCATTTGGATGCTCACTGAGCAGTTTTACCCAAGCAGACAGATGTTGTCTTAAGTTTAAAAGCAACCCTCAAAAATTAAATAAAAATTAAAAAACAATAGTTACATCTTTTCAAATCAAAACAATTACAAAAAGTACAAATAGGATGTGGCCCTGGCCTCATTCCAAGGTCTCCATGAGAATCACGTCTAGCAAAAAATTAGCAATTTCCCTTCAATAGTTAGTCTATATACATTTTGATTGTGGTGTTTTATAACAGTCTCTTTCAAAATTTATTTTATCTTATATCTGTGGCTGTTTTGCCTACATGTATGTCTGTGTACCATGTGCATGCCTGGTACTGGGTGAGGCCAGAAGAGGCTGTCCTGAGACTGAAGGAACAGAGGGTTGTGAGCTACCACGTGGGTGCTATTTGATGATCAGGGTCATTTGGAAGAGCGGCCAGTGCTCTTAACTGCTGTGCCATCTCTCCAGCCATCTTATTACAAATTTTAAATGATTTTTTAAAAATACATCTCCAGCAGAACTCTTTTTTTAATTTATTTATTAATATTTTTTAAAATATTTATTTATTATGTATACAATATTCTGTCTGTGTGTATGTCTGCAGGCCAGAAGAGGGCACCAGACCTCATTACAGATGGTTGTGAGCCACCATGTGGTTGCTGGGAATTGAACTCAGGACCTTTGGAAGAGCAGGCAATGCTCTTAACCACTGAGCCATCTCTCCAGCCCTCCAGCAGAACTCTTAGAACTAAGGTGATCTCTACAATGTAGTTTGAAAACCACTGTAGTGAACTAAGGAGAGCTCAGGATTACAGACCTATTTGCTGGCGTTGTGGCATTAGATCAAGTCCTGTATCCTTTCCCTATCTGCTTCCTTCTCTGTGAAACAAGGACATTGGCCACCTGCTTGGCTTCTAGTGATGGCAAATACATTAATCCATGAGAAGAATTTAAAATGGTGCCCGAACCGGATGGTAGTGGCACATGCCTTTAATCCCAGCAGTCAGGAGGCAGAGACAGGTAGATCTCTATAAGTTCAAAACCAGCTTTGTCTACATAGAGAATTCCATGACAGAGAAACCCTGTACTGAAAAACCAAAACCAACCAAACAAAAGTGGTGCCTAACATTCATATTGCTGTTTTGCACTAATCTTTAAACTTTTTCTGTGGGAAATGACTTCATTAGATGTTCTTGGAAATAGTAGGCATCAAGAGTACCATACCGTCTTGCTTTGTGTTTTCTCCGTCACTCTGTAGTGTTCCTCTCGCTCCATTTCTCATCCCCATACTCTAACCTGGTGCTGTGCAGTGTCTGTCACACAGCTACCCCAGCTGATAAGATGGATTACCTGACTGGGGACCACACTTTGGAGTGGCCGAGTTTTAAGTTTCTGTGTACTGGTCCAACACAGAAAGGATACATTGTGGGTATTCTTACCTAGCTGTGAGACCCTTTCCTGCATTTGTTCTGATAGCTGTGTCTTCTCCAGATACAATGAAACTGTTTGCAAGGGAAAGTGCCTGGGGAAAGCACTTTAAGAAGGACCAGTGGGCATGTAAGGAAAGGCTACTGCGTTTGCTCCTGAACGTGTTTGCATTCTTCTTTCTGTTCTGATGGATGTTGGTGTTTGAAGAGGGAACTCAGACACTGATACCCTCATCCCTGCTACTCTTTCTGTTTTTTGAGACAGGTTCCATTTCAGACTGCCCCTGAGTTCATTGTGTATTGAATGAAGGTTCTCTAACTGGACAGAACCAATACTGTGTATATGTATTAGAAGAGAGGATGTCCTAGGCTGGCTTACAGCCAACAGGACTGGGTGTTCTTCAGTGGCCATCTGCATGCTGGAGAGGCTGAGAAGCTGCTTGGTCCAGGACTAGATGCCTCAGCAGCCCAGACTGACTCTAGTGGCCTGGAAGGCCCGAGGCTGGATCCCCATGGTGGCAGCAGCAACAGGATAGGCAGTGGTAAGAAGCCAGGCAGGCAGCACTGTTTTCCTCTGATCTGATCTGTATGAATGTAGGCTGCCCTCCGGGTATCACCTTCTCTAAGGAGAGTCTATCCTTTCTGGAAATACATTCACAGACCAGCCCCAAGATGTGTCCCTTAGCTGTTTCTAGAACTGGTCAAGCTGATAAGATTATCACATTCTCTGTGTAGCTCAGGCAGATCAGCCCACTGCCCTGTCTCTGCATCCTTGTTACTGGGATTGCAAGGCATGTGCCAACATGACCACCAGCTTTATCCCTGTTCCTATTTTAAATTCATTGAGGGGGAGATAATTAGGAGCTAAAATGTGATGTTAGTACTTATAAAGAGGATATTGAAGACTGTCTTATTTGGAGATGAGTACTTTCCTATTAATACCCCAAAATGTACGCTTAACTCTCTGGTCCTAAGCAGAAGTGGAAACCTTTGCCTGTAGGACCTCCAGAGGGAAAGAACCAAGGTGTTTTCTCAAGCAAAAGCCTGGGCTACATATGCCTGGTTTTGTCTCTTGTACTAACAGATTAAGTCACTCAATCCCTTCTCCCTGCCCTCCCTGCTGTCCCTGTCGTCATGGATAGAAACTTGCCTGTTTATGCTTAGAAAATGCCCAACGTTTCGTGAGGATTTATTTCCTTTTTTTCTCAAGTCTACAGACTGGGAGATACTTGGGGAATGGAGAGGCTTGGGAAAAGAGGTATCATTTACCTTCTGGTTCCTGCCATCTTCCCCAAAGGAAGCAGTTAAGTCTCATCTAGGTGACTGTGGCATAGTGGACAGTTCTCTGAGACTGGTGCAACCTCCACATGTTGGTCCTGGCCTATACATCAATTTAAAACATTAAAATACTTCTACCTAGGCAGACTCACTTATTAAGTATGGGGAAATTATTATTGAGCAATAATAGCAAAGCCAGCAATAAAACTGCAGTGTTCACAGACATCTGGCACAAAACAGCTCTGTGATGTCGTTGCTGAAGCCAACTTACTCAGAACTTACCCTGTCAGTCCCATGGAGACTTGTCGAGAGAGACAAGGTCTGATTACCAAGAGAGCAGAAGCTCTCAAGATGTATTCTCATGATGTGTTCTCTGCTTTAGAAAGCATCCACAATGTTTCATCAGTCTTTTTTTTTTAATATTCATTTATTTATTATGTATACAATATTCTGTCTGTGTGTATGTCTCCAGGCCAGAAGAGGGCACCAGACCTCATTACAGATGGTTGTGAGCCACCATGTGGTTGCCGGGAATTGAACTCAGGACCTTTGGAAGAGCAGGCAGTGCTCTTAACCACTGAGCCATCTCTCCAGCCCTTTTTTTTTTTTTAATATTTATTTATTTATTATGTATACAATATTCTGTCTGTGTGTATGTCTCCAGGCCAGAAGAGGGCACCAGACCTCATTACAGATGGTTGTGAGCCACCATGTGGTTGCCGGGAATTGAACTCAGGACCTTTGGAAGAGCAGGCAATGCTCTTAACCACTGAGCCATCTCTCCAGCCCCTTAATTATCTTTTTTGTTTGTTTGTTTTCGTTTTTCGAGACAGGGTTTCTCTGTGGCTTTGGAGCCTGTCCTGGAACTAGCTCTTGTAGACCAGGCTGGTCTCGAACTCACAGAGATCCGCCTGCCTCTGCCTCCCAAGTGCTGGGATTAAAGGCGTGCACCACCACCGCCCGGCTAATAGAATCTTTTCAGACAACTTTACTGAGGTACAATTTACATCATAAAGTTTACTCAGTTTGTGTATACAAGTCAGTGGTTTTAGTTTATTCACTGGTATAGTGGTATACCAGTATTACCACATCGATCTTAGAGTGCTTTCATTATCCTAAAAAGCAAGTTCAACCCTCTTAGCCATCATCCTGAACATCCTAGCCTTAAGGAACCACTAGTTTTTCTGCTGAGAGAGTTGCAGGTTCTGGGTACTTTAGATGAGTGGAATTTTGTGATTAGCATTTTCATGTATATTTTCTTTTTTTTTTTATTTTTTTTCTTTTTTAACTTTATTGGCCTCGAACTCATGATCCTCCTGCCTCTGCCTCCTTCAGCAAATCCTACCGGCGTGCACCACCACAACCGGCTTCATGTATATTTTCAAAGTTCATCAATATTGAACTTTTAAAATACTTGTGGTTATTAAGTAATATTCCGTTATAGCAATAAACTACTTTTTATTTACCCATTCATCAGTTGATAGAAGGAAATTCTGTAATGATAAAGTAATCCACTAGTGTTCTTTTTAAAAGTAAAATGATGGAGCTGGAAAGATGGCTCAGTGGTTATGAACACTTGCTGTTTCTGTGAAAGACCCAAGTTCAGTTCTCAGCACCCGTATCCGGTGGCTCACAATTGCTTTGTAACTCTAGCTTCAGGGGATCCAACACCTTCTTTTGGCCCCCAAGGCATCTGCACTCGTGTATACCCCCACACAGATGTACACATGTATATATAAGTAAAAAAATAATCTTTTTAAAGTGATATTATCAGAACATATAAATATCAATAAGAACTGTGGATAAAGTTCAAAGACAAGTCTTTTATAGTAATCACAGGATATGCCCAAAGCTTAAAATCATTTGATGCTGCATTTCACAGTGTAAACCAGATTTCCTAATAAGAGATTTAAGTTCCTGAGCAAAACATTGATTTTCCTTTTATGGTCTTCCAGAATTCATTTTTTATCAGTACCAACAGGGATGTAACCAGAGATTCAGTGTAATAGACCTGAAAGTTTTGTAGCAAAAAATTGGTACTAAGCATGAACAGAAAAGCAGAAGTAACTAAAAGTCATTAAAAAAAAATTCAGGCCAGGCGGTGGTGGCACACTCCTTAATCCCAGCACTCAGGAGGCAGAGGCAGGAGGATCTCTGTGAGTTTGAGACCAGCCTGGTCTACAAGAGCTAGTTCCAGGACAGGCTCCAAAGCCTATAGAGAAACCCTGTCATGGAAAAAGAAGAAGAAGAAATTCAGAAAAGGAAATTACCAAGTGCCAAATGATGGCTGATTGTTTATTCATTAGGTTGGTGGCACCTGCCATATTCCCACTTAAAACTGATTTAATAATAGTCACAATAATCAGCCCTTTACTATTTAGCATGACCAAGCCAGTGTCGTTGTTTGACTCGTTGCCTGACAAATGAGAGTTTGTTTTAGAGCTACCTTGTAGTAAGATGGCTCAGTAAGATTTGGAGGCAGGCAGATTTTAGTTTTGATTCTTGGAGTCTCTTTATTAGTTCCATGATTTGAGACATGCAATATCTTTCAGCTATAAAACAGGTGATATACTTAGCTGAAAAGATGATTTTTGTTTTGTTTTATTTTTCAAGATAGAGTTTCTGTGTAGCCCTGGCTATCCTGGAACTTGCTCTGTAGACCAGGCTAGCCTCTAACTCAGGTCCACCTACTTTTGCCTCCCAAGTGTTGGATTAAAGGTGTGAGACATCTCTGCCTTGCTCAAAAGGTGGTCATTAAGAAAAAAAATGCAGCAGTGAGGGAATCAACACATTGTCTGATACACAGCAAACACCTGGATATTATAGTTAGTATTATTATAGAGAAAACCAGACCCCTGGCTTTTTGAGGGTTTCTCTTTTGCATTATCTGTCTTGTTTGCTTATGCCCTATCTTGTTGCAAAAGGAGATTTAAGATAGCATGGTATGTCTGTAGTTGAATATTCTTGAAACCCAGCTGGGTCCAATCTGGGCAGAAGGACTGCACAGTAGTGTAGTGGCAATATATACTTAATGGATCACATGTAAGTACCCAAACCAAGAGTGCCTTGGGTTTATGTGTATCTAGAACAGAGTGAAATTTTTTCCAAGTGAGAGGTATCCGAACATCGTAGGAGAGATGCACAGGTTTGGAGCAAAGCTACATATAGTTGTATCCCATTGTCAGTATTAGCCATGTTACTATTTTTAGACTGATTGCAGGTTTTTGTTTTTAAAAAAGGGTTTCATGTGTTCCAGGCTGAGGATGACCTCCCAGGTGCTGAACTGCAAGTGTGGCCATCACTCTGGCTGAGACAGCTCTTTGAGTATTTCTTTTGGTTGTTCACACCTTTTGTAATACACATGTGAGCTTATTTTCCCCACACTTCACTGCATATACTTAGCCAGTGGGCATCATATGTAACATTATGGGGGACATTGGATGCATAGTGAAATGCTGTTGTCTGTGAAATTGTTATTGCATCATAAATCAGAACTTAAGTAACCTGTGGGTAATTTTTTTATAGACTGACCTTATGACCTCTCATCTCTTCCCCAGGAGCTCAGGTCACACAGTGGCAGCATGTAGGTGTTATTTACATACTCATGTATGGAGGTGTCAGTTCATACTCATGCATGGAGGTGTCAGTTCATACTCATTCATGGAGGTGTCAGTTCATACTCATGCATGGAGGTGTCATTTACATACTCATTCATGGAGGTGTCATTTCATACTTATACATGGAGATGTCAGTTCATACTCATACATGGAGCTGTCAGTTCATACTCATGCATGGAGTTGTCAGTTCATACTCATTCATGGAGGTGTCAGTTCATACTCATGCATGGAGGTGTCATTTACATACTCATACATGGAGGTGTCAGTTCATACTCATGCATGGAGATGTCAGTTCATACTCATACATGGAGGTGTCATTTCATACTCATACATGGAGATGTCATTTCATACTCATACATGGAGGTGTCATTTACATACTCATTCATGGAGGTGTCATTTCATACTTATACATGGAGCTGTCAGTTCATACTCATACATGGAGCTGTCAGTTCATACTCATACATGGAGCTGTCAGTTCATACTCATGCATGGAGGTGTCATTTCATACTCATACATGGAGGTGTCATTTCATACACACAGCTTTACCTGCTCATAATGCTTTGGTTATCAGAATGTTTTCTTTCAAACTTGTGCTGCTGTTTTTTGTTTGTTTGGTTCTTAAGTACCTCCTAGATTTTCCTTGTCCTGCTAAGTAACTAGCCCCTAAAAACCTCAATAATTACAGAAGCCATTCCACTTTGTAGCAGCAAATTGGGGTAGTTTCATGTTTAGACCATAGTCTAATAAAGAAGTACCTGACTAGGAGTCACTTCTCAGTAATGTCCCTAATGCTGGCCTTGCTGTGTGCTCTGTTGTTAACTGTAAGTTACACTGAGTACTTGCCAGCTTTTCATAGAGCAAAGAGAATTATGCTGTCCCTCTGAGACTGACTGCTCCAGAAGTGACAGAAGAGACTGTATCTGTGAGTATGCACCAACCAGCATGTGTGATTTGCTTCTGTATGTTTCAGTGTATGACCACAGTTCAGTTTCTTTGAATTACTCTTTTAATTGACTTATTTTTAATTCGAAACGTGCTGCACTTTTTTATGTGATTCTTTATGTGACTTAGCTATAAATAAAATGTCACATTTGGCATTTTGACACTTGCTGCTGTATATATTGAGCAGAAAGGCAGCTGTTGACTTTTAATATAGATCTGCTCTGTTAAGGCCCTTATCCTATAGCCAGAGATTAAACAGGAGTAAAGAAAAGTGCTGTTGGATGACTCAAATAAGAAAAGGGAAGAGCATTTGTTTCGGCTCTTTGTTTGCAAGATACTGTTTACTTTGTAGCCTCATGGGGTCAGCTTTCACCTATGATGATAGAAGTTCTCTTTAGAACCATGTTCAGATCACTTACATTAATCAGTTCACTAACTTGCAATGGCGAGTCTCAAGCCCCTCGTAGATGATGCAAAATGTGACTATTTCTTTTATTAATTTCCATTATTTTGATAAAGCAAATCTTTATCTTACTACGAATGTTCCTTGTTGTTCCCACAGGTATTCCCTAAATCAATGGACTTATTTTCATTCTCACAACAAAAGATACAGAAGTGTTTTGGTTAAAAAGGAGCTTGTATTGAATACTCAGAAGGATTTTTAAATTTAAAAATATTTCTTTTATTTTATGTGTGTGGTGTTTTGCCTGCTTGTATATTGATGTACCTTCTGTGAGTCTGGTCCTTATGGAGGCCAAAAGAGGATGTTGGATCCCTGGAACTAGAAGTTACATATGGCTGTAGGCTGCCGTATAGAGACTGAGAATCAAATCAAATCTTCTCAAAAAGCAACCAGTGCTCTTCTTAATCTCTGAGCTCTCTCTCCAGCTGTTTTTAGATTTCATTGATGCATGTGAATGTTTTTGCTTGCATCTTTATATGTATACCACTTGCATGACTAGTGTCTACTGAGGTCAGAAGACAACTCCAGATACAGTGGAACTAAGAACTAGAGTTATAGAGTGTTATGAGCCACTGTGTAGGTGCTGGGAATTGTACCCGTCTTCCACATGAACAACAGGTACTTTCAACCACCAAGCCAGCTCCAGCCCCTATTCAGAAGGATTATTTTTAAGCACATGGAAAAAAATTATCCTTGAAGTACCTGTACTCTGCAAAGATAAAATAGTCCAGATGATTGAAAAGGAAGTAGGTTTTGAACATAACAGGTGACACATTTACTAATGCGTATTTAAATAATCAGGAGGTCTTCTGCAGTACTTGTCTTTGAAGGTGGAACTGCATGAGTAAAGGAGGTACAGCAAAGAAATTTCTATTCCAGCCTATTTCTCTACATTGCTGCTAATTTTATATTTTCAGAGTACAAGTATAATCATAGTAAATACTTAGCATAGCACTTTGTGACAGATACTGTTCCAGGCTTTATCTGTGTTAACTGATTTATTTAATCTTCGCAATCTCCTTATATAAGTACTGTTTTCACCATGCAGAGAGATGAAAGAGTTATGGGACTTGCCCGCAGAGCTGATCCTAGCCTTTAACCACTGCATGTGTACTTGGACAGACACCACGAGTGCGTACGTAAAACAAAAGGCACTCGGCAGTTATGAGTGTGGCTCCACTCTCTCCTCAGTCCTTGGTCCCATTTTCGCCTTAAAGAGCTCTGTATTCTAACACCACTTCGTTACTGTGTTCCAAGTACAGCTCTCTTCTTATCTCAGATATTTTACTTACATTTTCCCAGCCTGCAAAGCCCTCATGTTCATTCTGATCACTATTTTATCTGCATCCTGCCCATCTGGCAAGCGTCTTCAACTGGCTTCTCTATAAAGCCTATGTGAGTTCACCTTAACAACTTGCACATTTCTTGAGGTGCCATGCCTGTGTCGTGGCTATTTGTGTGTTTCTTGCAATAAATATGTATGTATGTATAGGTAGGTAGGTAGATAGACAGACAGACAGACAGACAGATATAGGAAGAAAGAAAGATTTTTCTTGTCTTGTTTTCTTGCTTTGGTTTCTTTTGAGACAAGGTCTTACACAATAGCCTTGTAAGTTACAAGCTGGACTTGAAATCAATATAATTCTCCTTCTTCAGCTTGCCTAGTGCTAGGGTTTCAGATGTGAGCCACCATACCCAGCTATTACAGTACAGAATTTTTAAAAAGTTCCTTGAGAAAGGGGATATGATGTGTTATTCTTGTATATCAGGTAGTGTTCAGCCTAACTTGCAGATGGCAGGAAAAAAGGAAGTGTCATGGTTGACACAAAGGTTTTGAACCAGAGTTGAAGAGTAGGAGTAGGCGCGAGCAGAGTGCAGTGTCTGAGTGAGGAGTTCGTTTTAGATGTGTTCTGTATGAAGGATGGGTAAGAACGCCCAAGGGAGAGAGGACTGTTTCATATGTATCAAGTTATTCAGTAGTTATATATTCATAGACTAAGTTTTTGGATGTATCAGTTGGTTTTCATTTGAAAAATAAGGTATAGCTACTTTATATCATTCCCAACTTTAAAACAATATAAGATGATATATATTATAATATATAGGTTGGTCGGTTACCTTGGTCAATACTAGTTAGATTCATAAACTAGTCCTTAATATCATCCTGTAGCTCTTTACTTCTGTAAATAAACACAATGCAATATTTTAATTCCCCCTTTTTTTCATGTCAGACAGGTAATATGCCAACATCCCAATAAGGTTTGTAAGAGTCACATGGCACGCAGTGGCGTGAGCACCCAGTGTTGACTTTCATGAACCAAAAAAGCAATCATGTTTAGCATTTTAAAAAGAATAGGGGATAGTAGCTTGTTTGTCTTCAGTTTATTCTTTAATCTACTGGTTTGAGTTCAGAGATTGAAACATTTGTTCTCTGTTGTACATATATTTCACTGAGGTTTTGGTTTGGCTTGGTTTTTGTTTTCCAGACAGGGTCTCACTACGTAGCTCTGGCTGTCCTAGAACTCACGATGTAGAGCAGGCTAGCCTTGAACTCACAGAGATCTGTTTGCCTTCCCTTCCAAGTGCTGGGATTAAGGGTGTGCAGTATTGTGCCTGGCTTGAGGGTTTTTTTTTTGTTTTTGTTTTGTTTCAAGTTAACACACACACACACATACACTTTTTTTTTTTATGTTTGCAGAGACAGGGTTTTGTAACCCAGCTTGGTCTTAGACTCACTATAACCAAGGATGACTTTGAAATTTTTTTTTTTTTCGAGACAGGGTTTCTCTGTGGCTTTGGAGCCTGCGCTGGAACTAGCTCTTGTAGACCAGGCTGGTCTCGAACTCACAAAGATCCGCCTGCCTCTGCCTCC
>JAQHUG010000016.1:14006746-14018598 GCA_028555095.1 Dicrostonyx torquatus | reverse complement strand
AGTGCTCTTAACCACTGAGCCATCTCTTTAAATGAAAAGACTGCTTCTTTTTTAAACATCCCAGAAACTTATTAACTGTGTGCTTTTCTGACAAGTCATTGCCCTTTTCCCATGCTGCTATATAATTCTAATTTGTCTGTCTGTCTGAATTTCCAGTCACTTCAGTGGGGCTTGAAGGAGGGTTTTTTAATAAATGTTGATTGAATTTATTGACTAATGCAATTGTTTTGGACTAATATTCATACATGCGTAGACACACAAGAGATTCAGGGCATATTTATCTAGTATCTTTGAAAAATTGTATTAATCATGGGAAAGTATGGTATAGTGGTTTTCTAAGGATGCATATTTCTTAGTTGCTCCATAGAAGTTTTATGTCCTGTGACACCCATTTATAGCAAGAAGTATGTGGTTAGCTAAGAATGCAAGGAAAAAGCATAGGAGAGCACACCGTATTCCTCCTTTTGGGATCATAGGCAAGGAGGAGCAGTACAAGTTAGAGGCTACCCTGGACTGCATAGCCCAGGCCAGCTAGGGGTTCAAGGCAAGACCCTGTATTTGGGGATTGAGGGAGGGTAGATTGCTCATGTTTACACTCCAATAGCAACCCCATTGCACCAGGACCCACGTATGTAGATGTATGTGTTAATTTTCCTCATTGCTTTAACAAAATACCTGACAAATGCAGCTTAAGAAAGGAGAGGTTTGTTTTGACTTACAGTTTGAGGGTCAGTCCTTCGTGGCAGGGAAGGTAGAAGCAGGCAGCATTTTGTATCTGCAAAATGTTTTCTATTTTATTTTATTTTGTATTTGCATCAGAGAGAGATGAGTTGGTTCATAGCTCCCCTTCTCTATATTCAGTCAAGGACCTTTGTACCTGGAATGGTGTCGCCCACATTTAGGATGAGTCTTCTGACATCAATTAGCCCTTTCTAAAACTCCTAATAAACATGCCCGAGATTTATCTCATAGGTGATTCTAGACCCTGTCGAGTGGACAGTATTATAGTAGGCTTGTGGAAGAAGCGTGCAAACTAAACATTCAATTGTAATTAGTCACACTTATTCTAAGATTTATGTTTTTAATTGTGTGTGTGTGTCCACATATGAGTGCAGTGTCCACAGAGGCCAGGAGAGGGTGTGGTATCCCCTGGAACTGGAGTTACAGGCAATTGTGAGCTACCAGACAAGTGTGCTGGAAACTGAACCCATGCTCCCATACTCTTAACCACTGAGCTATCTTTCCAGCTCCAGGAAATTTATTTTTAAAATAACCCTTTAGTATCATATGATTTTACTGTAAAACAAAGACAAAAGCACAAAACTCACAAAAATAAGGATGTACTTATTTTGCATGGAGAATTCCGTCTTGGCTGAATATTTGCTACTGTAAGGCATAGAGCGTCATCGACATGTTTCAATTGATCAGTATTTTGTTTTCATAATTGTCAGTGCTGAGAGTGCTACTTCACATAATACCTAGTACAAAATGGCAGGTGTAGGTTCTGCATTGCAGGAGTGCTTGGCAATTCTGTCCTAATCCCAAGCCAAAATTCATTTAATGACTTTTCATTAATGAAACTGAAGTCAGCAACTCAAACAACTTTTAAAATCAAACATTTTTTGACAGTGTAATCCAAAGATAGCTTAATTTGATAAATGCTGAAGAATGATAACAGGAAAACACTAAATGTTTTTGTTTTCCATTATGTTCAGAAATGTCTGTGTGTACAATAAAAACACCACAGTTCACAACATAGAGGAGTCTCAAACCTGAACTGAGGTATCTCAGCCAGTGTTCTTTGCTTTGCATGGAAAGACAGCATTTAATGCAAATGTGTTTAGAAACAAGGGTATAGTACACAGGCCAGCATGACTGGAAACACCTCAGGGTTGTTGTCTGATTTTTATTGGGTTTTCAGAAATCTTTTACTATGACCAAAAAATTTAAAACCCCCAAATTCAGTTCCCTACATCATACAAAGCTGGTATCTGGAGCTTGAGCTCAGGTTCGGCCTAGACCATTCCTTAGCATGTGTTCATGGGCAACATAACTCAGAGGTCTGTTTGAGGATTACAAGTATGCACACATATAAAATTTATGGGGCTAACTCTTGAAGAATTTATTTTTGGTTTTGTAGACCAGGCTGGCCTTGAACTCACAGAGAGCCACCTGCCTCTGCCTCCTAAGTTCTGGGGTTAAAGGCATGTGCCACCATAGCTATAGTCTTTTTTAGTAGCTACAAGCAGCTGTCTTAGAGTTGACTATGAATACTGTGTACTTTTATGTTGTAAGTGTAGATGTCACTGTACTGGAATAGGCATTCCAGCCGATGCAGAGCTTATATGAGAACAGAGCTGCCACTTTAGTGAATTAGGAGTTTTTTCTGTTTGAATTATGTACATGTTTTATATATTCAAAAACTTAAAAACTCTAATACTGAATACAAATTAAAATTGGGTAGCATAAATATATACCAAATTGATAATATGACTATTAAGGAAAAAAGTTAACTCGTTTAGCTTAAAAAAAACCCAAAACTTTATTACAGGAGGAAGAGGCAGGCGACCTCTGTAAATTCGAGGCTAGCCTGGGCTACATAGAGAGACCCTGTCTCCAAACAACAACAAACACTTAATTACAAGTTCTGTTATTTGTGGGGGGATGGCATGCGTGTGGTGACGAGAGCACAGCCGTGGGAGTCCATCCTCTGCTTACATCACCATGTGGGTCAGCTTGGCAGCAAGAGCCTTTACCTGCTCAGGTGACCTGTAGCATTTGGACAGAGAACTTTGGTTGTGTTCCCTTAATGAGATACAGCCTGAGGACAAAAAGAATTTCAGAGAAACACTGCCCCCTGTAGGTGCAGTCCTCCTAGAGCCACTTATGCTCAGAGAAGGAATCTATGGCATTGTTTCAGGTGAGTCCTGCCCCAGCACCCTGGTCTGTTTAGTACCCCCTTCCTTTACTGGGAGCATTCAAACCACAGTTTTGAACCTTCTCTAAAGGTATGATGACGCAAGCCTTTAATCCCAGCACTTGGGAGGCAGAGGCAGGTGCAGATTTCTGAGTGCAAATTCAGTCTGATCTACAGAGTGAGTTCCAAGATAGCCAGGGCTATATACAGTGAAACCCTGCACCCCTACCCTCGCACAAAAGAATTTCATTCCCTGCAACCATGCCCACCTTTTACAACTCTGCCTTCTCAAATTAAAGAGCATTTGATAAAATCTTAAGATTACCTGACAGTTTTGGTCTACATTCTCATTCCTTCTACCTCACCAGCAACTAGTTTCCTGAGTTTTAACTGGTGCCAGAATCATTTAATTTTAGATCTATCTGATACCATAACTAAGTAATATGTGATGGAGCTGCTGATTAATTGATAATTTGTGTTTGTGTGAGACAATGTAGAGACACAGGAAGAGAGTGCTAATGAATGCAGTTGGTAGATCTGTGGGTTTGCATGAGATTGTGGGGAAAAACCTATTTTGAGATGGTTCACCCATTAAGGAAGGCAAATAAAAATAGTGATGAAATAAAAGTATACCAACCAGTTGTTAATGAACTCTGTGTCCTGTGGAAAGGGAATGATTAGGGAAAGTGTAAATAACTTGGGTAGCCAGGCCGCTGCTGGGCTGCACTGAGTAAACTGATGGGAGGAACAGAACTGCTGATAATTTTGGTTGAATGTTTCTTATTTTATGTGATAAGTCTCCAAACAATTTTTTAAATTACATTATTTTGAAAAATCTCTTCTTTAATGAGCTTAATCAAATGCAATTTCATTTTTTTAATATTTATTTATTTATTATGTATACAATATTCTGTCTGTGTGTATGTCTGCAGGCCAGAAGAGGGCACCAGACCTTATTACAGATGGTAGTGAGCCACCATGTGGTTGCCGGGAATTGAACTCAGGACCTTTGGAAGAACAGGCAATGCTCTTAACCACTGAGCCATCTCTCCAGCCCCCTGGAATTTTTTTTTTAAACTACCCCTGTGAAGTCATTGCAATGTGTGGCTCTAAAAAGTAATTTTATGTAATATATCAGAGAAATTGTCATGAAGGTCTAGGCCCAAGGTTTCTATACAATTTTAAAAGGAAGTAAGATTGGCAGCCATATTAATTTGAGAATGTGCTTTTTATCAGAACTAAAACTATAAAGTAATACTATGCTTACTTTATTAAGTATAAAAGCACTAGATTACTTTACAATTTTCTGTCCAAAATAGCTCTTCATGGGAAATGTCCCGCTTTGTAGATGTCAGTATTGATGAAATATCTTTGTGAGGTTTCTAAGGTTTTGTCTTTAGATAAATATTCAAGAAAAATTGAACTGTTCTGCCCAGATATACCCAAGTAATAAACTCTGAGCCTGACTGGAAGCATACCTGGTGCATTTCCTAACCAGTTTTTCCTAGCTAACTCCTAAGTACGTAACTTGTTATTAGGTCCCTGTTCAGTTAAATTGAGAGTGAAATGCGCCTATATGAAACAGTAATACTGTGTTGTGGCTCTCAGAAGCACTCAGTTTACTGCCAGTGTTGGCAATATACTGACTACTGTTACCCCTTTCTCTTTAACTTTGTGAGTGGTTTTTGAGTGGCCCTTATTTTCTTTATGTGTATATGTGTGTATGTGTATGCAAGTGTGTGCAGGTGTGTTTGTGTGTGTGGAGACCTGAGGTTGAAGTTGGAAGTCTTTCTCAATCACCGTCCACCCTGTTCATTGCGGCAGAGTTTCAGCTGAACCCAGAGAGCTCCTATACAGCTAGTCTCTCTAGCCATCTTCCTCCTGGGATCCCTGGGTTCTTGGAATCTGAACTCCAGTCCTCACGCTTGCACAGAAAGTACTGTCACCACTGAGGCATCTCCCCAGCCTGAGTGGCCTTTTCTTCAGTATTAGCATTGTAACGTAGAACTGTGGACAGAACTAGTTTTTTTGTTGTTGTTTTTTTTTTTTCTGAACTGAAACACTTGAGATCCCATTTGAGAAGTGAGAAAGAAAACTGCTAAACACCTACTCCATTGTGCAATCCCAAGAAGACTGAATCTCTAATTTGTTTCTTGCCCTAGTCCTTGCCTTCAGCAACTCTGCCTTAGTATGAAAATGTCTCTGTCTTTGCAGAATCTTACCAGGCTAAGCCAACAAATTATCTCTAGGGCCTTTATTATGGCTTGTTAACCATAACCCTGAGTAGAACATCTGAATACAGTTTTCATTTTGAAGTCATTATACCTGCACGTTTCTAGATTCTTGTTATTTTCCTAGGTGCTACCATCCAATTCAAGAAATACATAGTCTCTCGTTCAGAAAACAAAAGTATATATAGGTGATAATAAAAATTTTTGCTTTCAATTAAACTATCCAGATTTTCTTTTTTTTTTCTTTATTGATATTTATTGAGCTCTACATTTTTTTCTGTTCCCCTCCCTGCCTCTTTCCCTATCCAGATTTTCTAAAGCAAGAGATAATGCAAGAGTTACAAATTGTCTTTATTATGGGACACAAAAGGAAATGGGAATTCAAAGGGAAACAGACTCACAGAATATAGGACAAGGTGGAAGGTGCCGTGTCCCGCCGCTTTACCAGAGAGATGTGAACAGCTGCACAAGCTTGCTTCTGCTCCCTCCTCCCAAGAGAGCAAGAGACCCTTCCTCTCCTTCATAAGAGATCATATTCTCACACAGAAACCATACCCTAAGGCTGGTATCCAAAGAACTATTAGCAGAAAGGAATTCCCACAATAATTTTTCATTCTTGTTTTCAAGTTTCCAGAATAGAATCATTATACTGAGCATTTATGTACATGTATGTATGCATTCGTTCTTCAGTGTCCATTGGGTTCAGGAGCCTCTGCCATGATGCCCAAGTCTGTTATGTAATACTGAATACTATCTGCTAATAAACCAAACTGTCCTTCTGTTTGCTTTTTCATCTCAATTGTTTATGATGCATAATACAGTGGAAAAGCTGTGTAAATGGTTGTGCATTGTAATGTTTTAGGGGTTAATGGCAAGGAAAAATATAAGCTGTTAGTATCTTCAGTATAGGTGCAGTTTTGTTTTCTTCCCTTATCCCTTGAATATTTTCAAATGGGATTGGCTGAATCTTAGGTTGTGGAACATGTGGATACAATACACATTTTCATGTGTGTACAGATGTGTTTGTTTACCTGTACACATGTGTGGAGACCTGAGGTTGAAGTTGGAAGTCTTTCTCAATCACCGTCCACCCTATTCATTGCGGCAGAGTTTCAGCTGAACCCAGAGAGCTCCTATACAACTAGTCTTTCTAGCCATCTTGCTCCTGGGATCACCTGTCTTCTCCTTCAAAATGCTGGAATTACAGGTTGGCCATTATGACCACATGACATTAAATGGATTCCTATAACTACTGCACACATAACTATAAATGTGCCTTTTTATTGTAATTATTTAGTTGCCTGCAGTAGAAGTTTTAATCTATGTGTTGTAATCATTACAGCCCCATTATCGATAAGCTACAGAACTCTGGGATTGAGAAAGGATTTTTTAACATCAGAAGTACACAATTGAATACTCAAAAAAATCAAAGTTTATTTTAAGCTTATTTCTGAAACAACTGCTTCCTTTTTAACTGACCTATTAGCATACTGAGTCTGCTTTTGGAATTGCTATATATAATTTACTTCGTGATATTTCTTTTAAGTTTGATGTTTCAAAAACTTTGCTTCTCAGAAGACTATAGATCACACAGCTCTTGCTCTGTGTTTACCCTTCAGTTAGCTTCCCTCCCCTGTGAACTTGAGTGAGCACATCAGCAGAGCATTTCTTCTCCGCCCTTCTGTAGTGTTCATGCTTTAAAAAGCCACAAAGGCAGATTGTTTAAGGCACATTCCTGACATTTGAAATGCCTCTGATTCTGAAAACTTTCCTTCTCTGAGCTGTTAGATGTAAGCATGATCCATAAAATGAAAGAGGGTTCCTGTGCTTTTCGCTTGAGTTGTCATTTACTTTACTGGCCCTGTCGCCTGCCTTGCGGTGAGAAGTCACTCACCTTAGTGTCGTGTGTGTCATTGCTAGTTTGTGGTTTAAGGAAAGCTGCTTTACCTTTGTTTACAGCTCTTCTGTTTTCAACTTTTACTTTTCCATTAATTTAGACTTCAAAATATGATATTTAGCATCATCTGGCCTGGAACTCTATACACTGAGATCTGCTCAAAAGAAAATATGCTATTGCATTTTCAGAGGCTTTTAGGCAGGTGTTTGGTCCTCTGTAAGGGAATTTCTTAATTATCACATTGCTGAGCATCTTCACAAACACTACTGATAGTGTAGACAGACGATTCCCTCAGCTTCCTCCTACCATAAGCTCATGCTTCTATCCTATCCTAAATTCTGAAATTTTCCTGGCAAAATGCTTTTTAAGTCCATTAACCATGAAGAAAATCTATACAAAGGCCATCACATGTCATTTCAGACTCTAGATGGAATCTATACTGACTGTCCTGATCCATCATTGGTAAGAATGTGCCAAGCTAGTATTCTCTTGGGCTTAATTTTGCAGACCTTCCCGTAAATAGATGTTTACAACCTGTCATGCATCACTGCAGGAGAAGATTCTAATATGAGGACATATTTGAGAATCAAAGCTGTATTTTCCTGCTGTCTTTTGATATAGCTGTTGCAGTCCGGAGTTTACTGCAGCTGTGGTCACCTACACAAGGTCAAGCCAACAAGATCAGTCCACATTCCAACAGGCAATACCAGTTGGACTCATTAGATCACAACAAACATGGGCAGGGAGGTTGGTGGGGATATACATGAAAGTGGGGAGGGATATATTAGAAGTAGGAAGAGAGTGGAAATGGGGAGGTGGAGGTGATCAAAATACATTGTGTGGTGGTTTGACTGAAAATGACCCTCATAGGCTCGTAGGGAGTGGCACTATTGGGAAGTATGGCCTTGTTGGAGTAGGTGTTTCCTTGTGTGTCACTGACTGTGGGCTTCGAGTTTCAGATGCTCAACCCAGGCCCAGCTTTTCTCTCTTCCAGCTGCCTGCCAATTCAAATGTAGAACTCTCAGCTCCTTCTCCAGCACCATGGCCAGTGCACCATTCATTATGCTTCCTTCCATGATGATAATAGACCAGTTAAATGTTCTCCTTTATGAGTTGCAGTGGTCATCGTGTCTCTTTTTATTTTAAAGATTTGTTTATTTATATTGTTTTACAATGTTCTGTCTGCATGTATGCCTGCAGGCCAGAAGAGGGCACCAGATTTCATTACAGATGGCTTTGAGCCACCATGTGGTTGCTGGGAATTGAACTCAGGTCCTCTGGAAGAACAATCACTGCTCTTAACCTCTGAGCCATCTCTCCAGCCCCCGGTCATCATGTTTCTTAACAGCAATAAAAACCCTAATAGATACACTGTATACATGTTATAAAATTGTCAAAGAATAAATAAAAGACTTACTTAAAATCTCTATTTTCCAGTCAATTTAAACATGGATATATCTGAAAAATGCTAAGGCAGATCATTATTTTTCCATTTCAGAATTTGCTTAGCATGTCTGAACATTAACTACCTCATGTATTTTGTTAGTTAAATTATGTGTCAGTACTTTTTTCTTTACCATTAAATATTTCCAGTATTATGTGACTCTTCTTCGAAGAAGACTTTTTTTTTGTAACCCTTATTATGAGATGGCAGAGGTTCACAAAACAGATGATTGGTTTATCCTAATCTTCAAAAAGTACTTGTCATTTACTTTCTGTAGGTCTAGACACAAGAAAATAGGTCGAGTCTGGTGGGTGAGCCAAACAGCTGAACGGGTCATTGGAAAGCCTGTGAGGAAATTACTGAGGCAGCTCCAGGTGCTCTGTGCTGCGGAAGCTCACTGATTGCCTCTCAGACATGGAAGGTTAGCAACCACTACAAGACAAATGACAGTTTCCCCTCCTTTTAAAAAATTAAATATGTATATTTATTTTAATTAAAATAGTTGCATCATTTCTTTCTTACCTCTCCTCCCTGCCACCCTTTTCATATATCCTCCCTCCCAAATTCATGACCTCTTTTTCTTTAATTGTTATTACTTAAAATTTTTAAAGTTATTTGTTTTTTTAAATGATTGATTTTATTTTATTATATGTGCATTGGTGTTTTGCCTGTGTGATTGTCTGTGTGAGGGTGACAGATCCCTGGAACTGGAGTTAGAGGCAGTCGTGAGCTGCCATGTGGGAATTGAACCTGCGTCCTCTGGAAGAGCACTCAGTGCTCTTAACTACTAAGCCATCTCTGCAACCCCATGTAAATGGTTTTTTGGTTGTTTGACCTGGATTGGTTTTTTGAGATGGGGTTTATTTGTGTATCCCTGACTGTCCAGGAACTTGCCCTGTAGGCCAGGCTGGCCTCAAACTCATCACCTGCCTCGGGATTAAAGGGATGTGCCACCATACCTGGCTTCTACATTTAATATATAAATTCATGAATAAGGCAATATCTAAAGATCATGTATGAATTGGCTAAAGAAAGAAGGAACTTGAGTGTCCTGGGTAGATGGAAACATGCATACAAGGCCTTAGAGGCTTCTCCACTCCCCACTATATTTTCATGTAGGAAGCTTGGAAGCTTGGTGTGTTGCTGAACTGCACTGTGAAGGCTGGCATCAGTGACAGTGGACAGGGACACAGGCCCTGAACCATGAAGGGCATGGTATTATTGTAAGAGATTTCCTGAAATACATTCATATGCCATTCAACCCACACCTTACAATGTACGGTTTGATGTTCTCTGGTTTGTATCGTCACAACTGTACATCCAGCATCAGTTTAGATTTAGCTAATTGTAGAGCTCTTAGTCATCACCCCCACCTTCCCCTGCCCTAGGAAGCTATTTAATCTACTTTCTGACTCTCTGTTTTCTACCTTGTATATAGTTCATATAAAAGGGATCATGTCTCTTTTATCATTGGTATTTTGCACAACATTTTCAGGTAGTGTCCATATAGTAGCATGCGTGAAAATTTAATTCCCCTTGGTTGCTATTCATGGATACATTCTACAGTTTTCTTATTCTAACTGGCACCTTGTTGTTAATGGATATTTGGGTTATTTCCATCTTTTGTGGCCATTATAACGATCCTGTTATGAAAATTCATATCCATACACATTTTCATATGGACAGAGATTTTTATTTCTTATGCATATATACCTAGCAGTGATATTGCTGAGTATGGTAGTAATTCTCTCGCTGTTCAGGGAGCAGTAGGCCTGTTTCAGTGTGGTTCCAGTCACTCTTATGTAGGTGGAGACTGCTCGTTCATTTCCTGGCCACCCAGATCCAAATAATCACACAGAAACTAATAATATTAATTACAACACTGCTTGGCCAATGACTCTAGCATATTCCTAACTAACTCTTACATCTTAAATTAACCCATTCCTATTATTTTGTATTTTACCATGAGGCTCGTGGTTTACCGGTAAAGTTCCTGGGTGTCTGTCTCCTTTGGTGACTACATGGTATCTCTTGATTCCACCTACATCTCTTTCAGTCTGACTATATTCTGCCCTGCTATAGGCCAAAGCAACTTTATTCATTAACCAATAAAAGTAACACATATACAGAAGGACTTCCCATACCACTCTCATACTTGCCAATGAGTAATGTGGGAAGCTGCCAGTTTCTTTTTGATGTTCTGCAGTTTGACTATTATATACATATGTATAGACTTTGTCCTTCTTTATTTCTGTGGGTTTTAAGGGCCTTTTAAAGAAGATTTGTCATTTTTTTTCTTTAATGTGTCTGTGTTTGTGCTCATATGCATATGAGTGGCCAGAGGAAGATGTCAGAGGCCAGATGAGGACAATAGAGACCTTTGGAGCTGCGGTTAGCAGGCAGTTCTGAGCTGCCTGACATGGGTGCTGGGAACTAAACTCTGATCCCCTGCAATAGCAGAAAGTGCTGTCAGTTAGTGTGCCATCCCTTCATCTGCTAGAGACTTCTTAAATAAGGCCTGAGATCTGCTGTTTTCTACGTTATAACCTATGATGACAGAGGGTATAAAAGCATTCTGTGATTCCGTAAGTAGGTCACAGACTCAGGAATGTCTGTGTTCTGGCTCTTGCAGGTGTTTCCTGGCCCTTTCCCCTCTATGAGACCGGAGGCTAGAAGAGTTGGCTGTTCAGTTAAGGTGTACATAGAGTGCCCTCTTTTTTGAGATGGGTGCCTAGTTAGGTTCCAGTGAAAAGATTTCTTTTCAGTTTGTTTGTTTGTTTGTTTTTGTTGTTATTTGTTTAAGAGGAGATATTCTGGGCTTATTTCAATACATTTACTGTTCTCTTTCATCAGTTGTGTATATGAGGCAATCCCTTGTTGATCAGCACTGTGAGGGCCCTAAAAAGCTCCTAGAGACAAACTCAAGGAAGTCGGCTCCTCCCACCACAGGCTGGGCCCTCTTGGAATTTCCAACTCTCAGACCTTGACCACACAGCTCTCAGGAGCCTATCAGGTTTTTCTTGGGTTTTTCTTCTCTGTGACCAGCTTCTCATTCCGATTTGTTTGTTCTATGAGGTGGGTTCTTGTCTTGTAGCCTGGAACTAACTTGTGATTCACTTGCCTCAGTCTCTCTACTTCCAAGATTATAGACGTTTACCACCACACAAAATATTAACATTTCTGTCCTTGTAAATTCATTGCATCTGTCCATCTGCCTAGTTTTGCGGGTGGTGATTTGCCCTGTAACCTCAGTTCTCCAATGAATTTAAGAACTGTTGGCATTTAGTTTGTTCAGCACTCTCCTTGTTCTGTGAGTAGATGACACTTCTCAGCCCTTTCATGCCTGACTGGAAATGAGAAGTT
>JAQHUG010000016.1:13945060-14001299 GCA_028555095.1 Dicrostonyx torquatus | reverse complement strand
GCATTCCCTTGGGAAGACAAGCTATATCTACCTATTCCTCAAATGACAAGCCAAGGTACAAATTCACCAAAGCTTACCCTGGGGAAACAATAAAGCCCCACAAGTTTTTGATGTAGATAATGCTATAAGATTCCTCTTAGAATACCTTCATTGTGTCCCATCAATTTTCATATGTTGTGTTTTCATTTTCTTTCTAAAATTTTCTTCTTGCTTGCTTTTTTTTTTATTTTTGATGCAATTATCATTCTAATAATGTGTCGCTTAGTCTCCACGAGCTAATGGGTGGAATGTTCAGTAGATGTCTGTTAGATCCATTCGGGTTGTGATATCATTAAACTGTAATGTTTATGTCTTTAGTTTTTGACTGGATGTCCTATTTATTGGTGAAAGAGGGTCTTGGGTTCATCAGTGTCAATTTGTTGAAATTAATCTGTGGTTTTAAATCAGATTATGTTTATTTCATACACCTGTGTTTATAGTACATATAAGTTTAGAATTGTCATATCCTCTTGGTGATTTTTTTTAACCTTTTCCTGACTAGTTTTGGTTTATAGTCTCTTTTGTTAGGTACTAGAATAGTTATGCCTGTTTATTATTCCATCTTTTTACCCCAAGATGGTGTTTATCATTGATGGTGAGGTATGTTTCTTAGAGAAAAAAAAGGTTCTGTTTTCTAATCCAATCTTTTAGTTTGTGTCTCTCTATTGGAGAATTGTGTCTGTTGCTGTTAAGAATTATTATTGGGCCGGGCAGTGGTGGCGCACGCCTTTAATCCCAGCACTCAGGAGGCAGAGGCAGGTGGATCTCTGTGAGTTCGAGACCAGCCTGGTCTACAAGAGTAGCCAGGACTGGCTCCAAAGCTGCAGAGGAACCCTGTCTCGAAAAACCAAAAAAAAAAAAAAAAAAAAAAAGAATTATTATTGGACAGTGTGTACTGATTCCCATCATTTTGTTGTTTTTGTAGTATTTTCTTAGACCTCTTTTGATGAACTGTTCTGGGGTTATTGTTCCCTGTTCCCTTTTGAATGTGTTTATCCTTCTCTTTAGGCCAAAGTATTCCTTTTATTATTCTTTGTAGAGCTGCCTTAGTGGTTGTAAATTTCTTTAATCTATTATATTCCTAAATACAACCTGTTCGGTTCATACAATGCTACATGTCTGTATGTTTTCAGGGCTGATCATTTAGCACTGGATAGCCAACTGGTTTGCTCCTCCCTGGGGAGGGCACCCCTCTTGCTCCCAGCTTTCCCAGCTTTCACTGGACAGAGACAGAGACAAGACCACAAGGCCTTGACCCTACACAAAGAAATTCTCTGTTTACTTCTTGCATTTATGTGCATTTGCTTAGGACAGTATGGAGTTTTCTTTACTGGTGCTTTCTAAAGCTTGTAGACAAGTTCAAGCTCATCCCCTGAGTTCAGTATCGATAATGTTGTCTTTATAACTTTGATTTCTTTGTTACTGTTATTTTCAAAAAATGATTTGTAGGAAGAATCTTCTGCAAAGCATCCATATTTTCAGAAAAATATGCTTTTTTGTTATGTAAAAAATTCTTCAATCTCTTTTTATGATAGAAGTTTTTCTTTCTCCTTAGATCATAATGGATAACTTTTCTTGGTGTGACAGCCTGGGCTGAGTGGCATCTGTGGTCTTTCAGAACTTGTAGACTATCAGTCCAACCCCTTCTGTTTTTAAAGTCTCCACTGAAAAATAAATGGTATTATGGTTTACATGTTTTTACATGTGGCTTGGTCTTTTTCTCTTGCAGCTTTCAAAATCCTTTGTTTTGTACATTTCATGTTTGAATGTTATGTGATGTGGGAGTTTCTTTTCTGTTTGGTGTTCTGTGTTGTCTTGATCGGCATCTGATACCTTAGATTCTGGGACATATTCTTCTATGATTTTTCTTAAAATATTTTACGTGGCTCCTCCTTCTGTACTAGTGATTCATGGATTTGGTCTTTTTATGATGTCCCAGAGTTCTTGCACTTTTTATCAAACGGTTTGTTGTCCTTCTTGTTTTGATCTACCGTTAGCTGAGTGACCCAAATCCTTTGCTTATCTTCTCAGCCTGACACTCTCTCCCACGTGATCTGTACTATTAGTGAGGCTTTCCATTGAACTTTTAGTTTGACTTACTCTATTTTTCACTTTACGTTTTATTTCTTTTTGACTTTTCTTCAGAAATTATTTTGATTAAATTCTGTTTATCTTGAATTGTTTATTTTATTCTGCTGTGTGTTTGTGTTTTTGTCATCTTCATTCCAGCACATATTCATATCTTCTTTGAGTTCCTTAGACAGTGATTCCTGTATAGTCCTCAGCCTGAATGATACAGCAGAGTAGTTAGAACAGGAGTATAGCTGACTTCTTCTTAATGACTAGCAGCTTTAACAACCATCATATGGCCGATTTTTTATCTTGGAATGCTAGTTTCCTAAGTAAACGGTTATGTTAAATTAGGATGTCTGCTGCCTGTTATGTCTGTGGGAGGTGTGTGTGTGTGTAAAATAACCCAAACAAAAGTTTACCTAATTCCCTGACCCAATAAGTTTTCAGTCCTTACAATTCCATTTGCTTCATGGCTATTATTTGTTGTTTAATTCTCACACAAACTGAATGGTAAGTTGTGTTCCTTTGCTGCAAAAGCAGGTTTGCAAAATTGCAAAAATTAAATAATTTGTCCAACCAACAGCAAAGCTTAGGTTCCAGTTGTGACCAGCTTGGGTCTAACTCCAGAGCAGTTGAGTAAGGACTTTCAAAAAGCTGTTTCTCTATAAAAGCAACAAAGCCAATGGCTAAGTCAATGAATAAAATCAAAATGTCAGGTTTGGAACTCTGGACATTAAGGTCTTGAAGCAGCCCTAACTTACTCAGTAAGAACAGCAAGCTCTGTGGCAGCTCAGTTGAGCGCTCGTCCTCTCCCTGTCAGCTTTGGAGCCAGTGCCTCACAGCCTTGTGGCTATGAAGGCCCCTTTATGACCTGAGAGAGCTTAGTCACACTTACAGACCCTTCTCCAGGAACCTGCTACTGTTTTATTTTGTCTGCTGGCTCACTGAGCATCTTCATTTTCAGAATTTATCTTTGTTTGACCACCTGACATTTATTAGATACAATCAGCAGTCAAGTTATTTGAAACACAGGAGGTACCTAAAGTTCTTTCACCAGTTGAAGATCACAGCAGGCTGACAGAAAGGAAGAAAAGACAGGCAGACAGGCACGAGCGGAAAACCATGTCCACGGAGTCTCTGAAGAGCTGTCACAGAGTCCTCCAGATCTGGATGACCACAGGCATCATCAGGGTGTCCTCATGCCCAGAAAGGAGGTGCAGACAGCTCCTCACATTCTTCACCTCTAGCTCACCTTCCACTTCTGCTCAGTCAGGAAGTGAAGGCTTAGGCCTTCACTTGTTGTAAATTACCTTCTGTACACATCCTCAGCACAGACTGAGATTTGTCTGCTGATAAATTCAAAGGTTTAATGGATAAGAGACTTCAAAGGCCTCACAGGGCAAAAAGATGCAGACTTTATGTAATTATCCAACCAGGGTTGTGAGCCAAACAGTAACAAGAATAAATCACAGACAGGGAGGGAGATGATCCCCATCCTGGTATATGCGGCACATTGTGTGCTATGCAAAATCGCCTTTCCTGGTTTTTTGGGTTTTTTTGTCTTTTTTTTTAAGGCAGGATCTTTCTATGTATCCCTGGCTGTCCTCGACCTTGCTATGTATAAACCAGGCTCTCTGTCTCTTAAGTACTGGAATTAAAGGTGTACACTACCACACTTGGCTAAAATTTCCAATTTTTAACCGAAAACTAAGACACTCAAAGAAACAGGGAATTATGGCTTTTAAGAGGAAATAAGTAAAAGCATCCAGTCTGAGAAATCCCAGTCTTTGACTCTCTAGATAGAGCAGTGGACCTCAACCTTCCTATGCTGCAGCCCTTTGATATAGTTCTTTATGTTATGGTGGCCCCCAACCTTAAAGTTATTTCGTTGCTATTTCATAATGCTAATTTTTTTACTATTATGAATTGTAATATAAATATCTGATATTCAGGATATCCGATAAGTGACCCCTGTGGGGCATGCAGCCACAGGTTGAGAACTGCTGAGGTAGAGATTAAATCAAATATTATAAGTATATCCCAAAGTGAGCAGTGACCTGATAAAGAGAAAACCTTAAAGTAGAAAGTCTGGAGTGGAAAAATTCAGTATCCAAAATGAAAAATCAGCAGAAGAAGGTATCAGTAGTGTGTTGATCGTGATCTTCCATTGCAAGATAATGAAAATGAACAGAGCGTTGGAGACAAGTACACACAGTGGAGTTCCAGAAAGAAAGAGAGGAGCTGTAAGGGCACTAGGGGGAAAATGTGGGGAAGATCCCCCACTTGAGTCAGTGCCGTATCAACAAACCCACAAATTTAAAACTACCCACACTTAAACACATCCTAAATAGTTTAAAGACTTAAAGGGAATCTTGAAAGTAGCAGAAAGACAATGATTTTCTCACATGCAAGGAATCTTCACTACTGTTAAGAACTAACTTCTCTCGAAATAGGCCAGTCCCAGCCAAGCATGAGAGAGAATGAAATGGTATGTGCATGTGAGTATGGGTGCCTGAAGAGGCCGGAAGTGGGGCCTCTGGAGCTGGAGTTGGTTGTGAGCTGCCTGAGGTGGGTGCTGAGAACCAAACTATTGCCCCCTGAAAGAGGAACCAGGGAGGGCCGGGCGGTGGTGGCGCACGCCTTTAATCCCAGCACTCGGGAGGCAGAGGCAGGCGGATCTCTGTGAGTTCGAGACCAGCCTGGTCTACAAGAGCTAGTTCCAGGACAGGCTCCAAAGCTACAGAGAAACCCTGTCTCGAAAAAAAAAAACCAAAAAAAAAAAAAAAAAGAGGAACCAGGGAGCCATTTCCCCAGTCCCACCTTTTCTTTTGTAAAAAAAGACAATAAAACTGTCGATGGCTTTACAATAAATAAGGACGGGATTTGCCTAGTGCAGAAACTATAGAGGAAATGTAATTACAGGGCATGCTATTGAGTTCAATAGAAGTCCAAACTAGACTGAGGAGTGTGGTAAAATTACCTTTTCAAAATGTATATATAGTTCAGGGCCTGGAGAGACGGCTCAATGGTTAAGAGCACAGGCTGCTCTTCCTGAGGATACAAGTTCAACTCCCAGCACCACATGATGGCTTTACTACTGCCTGTAACTACAGTTCTAGGAGATTCATGCCTTCTGGCCTCCATGGTAACCAGACACACATGTAGTCATGTGGTACACAGAAATACATGCAGGAAAAACACTCATACAATAAAATAATAAAAATTTTAAAAATGCTGGAAAGTAAGCTTTCTTCAGCACTTCTCAGTCTGTTCGTTTCTCTGGTAACCACAGACTGCTTTCTGCCTCTTGGGAGCTGCCTAATGTGGAAAGTTGACTTAAGTGCTACCATACCATATGTAGCCTTTCATGTCTTATTTCTTTCATTTAGCATCATGCTTTCTGAGTTCATCTATCATGTGTTAGTACTTTTATTATTATTTTAATGGGGAGAGATTTATTATGGTTTGCAGTTTGAGAGGTTTCATTCATGCTCAGCCTCCTCCATTGCTCTTGGCTTGTGGAGACACAGACATTATAGCAGCAAGAGCGTGTGGTGGAGCAGGGTTGCTCAACTCATGACTCGAGGAGAGAAGCAGGAAGAGGCTTGGACTGAGCTCTGTCTTTCAAAGGCATATCCAGGAGCCCATTCCCTCCAGCCAAGTTCTACACCTCTTGAGGGTCTTTCCAATTAAGCCGTTGATGCCTCTAGCTCCCCTCACAGATGGATCCAGAGGTGTGCTTTATTAATCTGCTGGGTGCCTCTCAATTTGGCGCCAGGAAGTGGTGGCACATGCCTTTAATCCCAGCACTCAGTCAGCAAAGGCAGGTGAATCTCTGAGTTTAAGGTTAGCCTGGTCTACGGGGCTATGCAGAGAAACCTTGTCTCTGAGGGGTAAAACAATAATACACAGTAGCATTCCTTCCCCTTAAAAACAGTGTAGAAAGGAATAGGGACAAAGACTGAAACTCAGCAGGGGGAGTTTTAAACCATAACTTTGGGCATGGTGAGTGCCAATGGACTTGGCAGCTCCACCCCTATGGGCAATTTGGTCAAAGCCCACATGGCCTCTCTGCTGGGCTAGTTTCTCCTTTCCTGTGGCTTTCCCTGGCAGACAGTCCATGTTCCTGTCTTCTCCAGCTTTCTGTGGTTTCTGTGTCATCTTCAACTTCACTGTCACAGTTTCAAGTGCCTTCCCACAAGTTTCCCACAAGGATTTGACCTTGCTACACATTGACTAGCTTCCAGGCTTTCTTTTGAAACCTGAATGGAAGCAATAACTGTAAATTGTTGCAGTTTTGCATGCCTGCAAAACCAGCATCCCATGAACAGCTCTAAGCTAAGGAGTAGTTTGGGTTCCTTGGTCTATAGCCGCAGTGGTTTCTGGGTGTGTTAGCAACTGAACTTGACCATTTCCTTAGGCAGCCTTGTTCAAGCAGCGCTTTCTTACAGGAAAGGCTCCCAGCTGTTTATACGTTAATACCCTTGGCCCTGTGGTAGGTGTATTACTAGTTTCTGCAAAATCATCAAGATATTTCTTCCAGAACCATAGCTAGTAGTCATTTTCCTTCTGCTACTTCTGTTTTTATGCTAGGACACAGAAATATATAAAAAGTGAACTGACCAAAAAGCAAATAGGCCAAAGCGACAATTTAATGAGCGGCATATTAGGATATCTGAAATCCTGAGTAACATGAGGGTGAGGCTAAGCGCAGTGTCCACATTGCTGTCAGTGGCCAGGCTAAGCGCTGTGTCCACGTTGGTGTCAGTGGCCAGATCTCTGAGCTTCCTGACGTGGGTTCTGGGAATTGAACCCTTGTTGGCAAGTGTTAGAGCTTCTCTACCTGTGCTACCACTCATTCAGCATCTAGCTGTCAGGATGGAATGGGTAAAGAAGTCACCGACTGGATAAAGGAAAGTAACATAGGAAAGTTCAGGGGTTGGAGACTAGAAGCCCCAATGACAGGGGAGCACGCTGTGTGTACATCCCTAGCTACCTTAGCCACCCCCAACCTCCTCTGTCCAAACTTGCCCTGAGTTCTGTTAAATTTCCTTACTCAAGCTGTCTATAAAATGAGAAATCTCCATCCTTTCAGTTAAAATTGGAGTGGTGTCACTTGCTTAAGCACCACTGCTGTTGGAAGAACAGAAAGTGAACCTTTATCAGTCATTAAGACATTTGTGGTGAAGCATTTGTTTGGTGTGTGTAACCAATAAATAGCTTGCCAAGAATACGCTTTCTGGTAGAAAGCCAGAAATCACATTGATGGCAGGGATAAGGTCCAGATTGGTGGGCACGTCACATGATTTGCCTGTAACAGGCTCTGGTGGGCGTATGTGCTGCTTCACAGCTCTGGGTTACATATTTTCTGTGGCAGTGCCTTTAACCCAGTGATGACATACCTCCTCTGTCTCCAGTGAAGATATTCACTATGGCAGCAGATATGCTCAGACTGTGTCTGGTCTAGAGGATGAGCTTCAAAAGTCAGTTTTAGTTAAGGTCCCACACTCAGCAGAGCAGGACTCCTGTGACTTTCCATGTGGATGGTACACAGGCGTGAGCGATCCTGGGAGGCTCGTGGAAGGCTGGAGCCTCTAGTTTGGTTTCCTTTTTTCTATTGTGTATAAATCTCTTGTTTGGGTGGATTGGTTACCCAGGCAACAACTGCAGGGTGAAGATAGATTGGCTGTTTGGGGAATGCAGTCACAGGCCCCTTCAAAAGACAAAAACCCTGTTGTGTAAAACAAAAATTAGTAAATGGTTGGACTTTTGCTTAACCTGATGTGCTACAAGACGCCACACTGAACAACAGTTTTTCCAGAGAACCTCTGGGATTCGGCATGGTTCTAATTGTAGCTTGTTTTAATTCATTTGATTCCTGCTGTGTACCCACTGCTACAGGCCATTTGATGATTCTCCAATGAAGCACAAAGTATCATTTTTTTTTTCTCTGAAAAGATGGCATTCTTTTTTTTTTGTTTGTTTGTTTGTGGGCTTTTTTGTTTTGTTTTGTTGGTTTTTCTGGTTTTTCAAGACAAGGTTTCTCTATGTAGCCCTGGCTGTCCTGGAACTAACTTTGCAGACGAGGCTGGCCTCGAACTCAGATCTGTCTGTCTCTGCCTCCTGAATGCTGGAGTTAAAGACATGCACCACCATGCCTACCTGTGTTCTGTTATTTTTTTTTTTAATCCCCACTTCTGAGGGTAGACAATCCTTGGACTCAGTACTCAGGACCACCACTACCTTCAAAGCTGCTTTTTTTTAACATCAGCTGTTTGACTGTGTGATGCAGAGTGTGTTAGAAAATCTAGAGGCAGTAAAAGATGGGCCAGAGATAATTCATTGAAATAAAGATGAAATTTAAAGGCCTGTTCAAAGTGTGGGAGCTAACAAAATCTAAATCTCCAAGCAATTGGCTGTGCAGACTCTCCCAGTTAGCCCATAGAATTTGTGTTGAGTACATCATAAATGTTACTGAATTGCAGCCTTACTCCAGAGGACAAAGTATAACAACATTGACTGACCACTGTTAATACTAATCCCTCTCTATTGTAGGAAAATCTGTTTTCACTGGAAGCATGAGAGTACTGTTTTGGGAATCTCATTCTCTAATAGCCGAGCATTTGAGAGCCTTGCAGGAATCCTCTGTGGGATGTAGAGATTGGACCTGGGGCCTCATGCATTTGAGCACACTTCACTGACCACAAACCCAGCACACAGAAAGATATTTGGGTATTAGTGTTCTTTTATGCAGTATACCATCTAATTGCTGATTAAAATTAGCTGACCTTTCCTGCAGACAGCTACAGGGCAGAATGAGTGACATTACTGTAAATGTTTGCTTGCTTTGCCCCCCTTCAGAGGTGCTGAGTTCTTGCTTTGTTGTGATACGGAATTTTAGAAATACAGGAACAGAGCCTCTCTACAGCTGAACATCACTGGGTTTTCTCCAGTTTGCTTATAGCTATCATTTTCATTTTCTTGCTTGTTTGTGCTGTGGTTTGCTAGGCAGAAGAGGCGGCAAAAAGAAGTCTTACTCTGAAAGCTTTGATAACTGGCAGGCACAGTAGGCATTCTCGCCCTGTTCTTAACCAGTGTCAGAGGGGGAACACGGAGTACTCAGAAATATTCTCAAGGAGAGAGAGAGAGCTTTCACTCTAATGCTCTGGACAGGGTTTGAATGTTTGGACACAAGATAATCCTCAGTGCAGATCTCGTCAGTAGGTGTGTGCAGCTGCCAGTCAAGCTTCCTTTGTCTGTTGCATTGTGAAGACAGTTGCCTCCATAATGGAAATCCACAGTGTTGCATTTGTGCAAGTGTCTTCCATCATTACAGTTAAGCTTTTATAAATGGAACCACGATTCCAAGAGGGTAGTTTGTTAGAAGTCTTTCTGCCGAATGATCAGGAGTGGTTTCCTGTTAGGAGTTAATGGGCACAGCTGTGAATGCCTTCTTTATTTCCAGAATTACAGTATAATGCTTTATCATAGTGAGGCTCTGCCCCACCTCAACTTAACATTCAGAGGAAACTTTTACTGTTTCAGAAGTCATGTAACCCCCGGTGCCTACTCTTTGTAAGTCTCTAGGTTCCACACAGCAGCTGGGGACATAGTAAATGACAGTACCATAAAAGTTTGCTCACTTTGGTCTCCGTGCTGCCAGTGACAGTCTCCATATTGTGCCTGTGTTTCTTGCACCTGTGCAGGATTCATCAGCTGGACCTGATTATTTGATTTAAAAGAAAAAGTACAGCTTGTTTATCGTCTCAGAGTTCTGGCCAGGGAAAATTAGCATTGGAGAAGAGGGGAGACCATAACTCTTTTTTAAAGATTTATTTATTTATTTTATGTGAGTACTCTATCTGCATATATGACATTAGGCCAGAAGAGGGCATCAGATCACACTATGGATATTTGTGAGCCACCATGTGGTTGCTGGGAATTGAACTCAGGACCTCTGGAAGAATAACCAGTACTCTTAACCACTCAGCCATCTCTCTTGCCTCCATAATTCATTTTTCAGAGAACTTTTTTTTTTAATCACCCTTCTTTTCTAAATCTTTTTTAGTGTTTGGTTTTGTTTTAATCATGTGCACAGTGTGGGAAAGATACATGTGAGTTCGCAAGTGTTTTCAGACAGGCTCTCTCACTGAGGCGGTCACAGATTGAGCTAGGCTGTGGCCAGCAAGACAGCAGAAGCCTTTGGTCTCCACTTCCCCACACTAGGATTATAGCTGATATGTTCTGTCCCTAGTGGGAGCTGGGGAACCAAAAGCCCATGCTTGCTCAAAAATTACTTTACCTACTGAGACCCTTCCCAAAACCTACTTAACTTTACTCTTTAAGATCATTATAGTTTATGTGTATGTGTGTGTCTTTGTAGGAGTGAATGCAGTTATTCACAGAGGTCAGAAGAGGGCTTCAGATCTTGAACCTGGAGTTACAGACAGTTGTGAGCCCCCTACCGTGGGTGCTGGGAACTAAACTTGGGTTCTCTGCAAGAACAGTGGATACTCTTGACAACTGAGCTGTCTCTCCAGCCCATATTTCTCTCTCTTTTTTAACACATGCTTTATTTCTAAAATGGGATTGATGGAAAGATGCTAGTTGTACAAAGCACTCCTTCCTAAGAAACCCACCTACCCTCACACTCTGCACAGACAGATCCAGCCCTGGTCTGCTGCTCCCATTTTGCTGCCAGTCCTTAAGAAGGCCCTGTTCCTGCCAAATGCCATGATTCTGAGGGAGTGTTGCTGTGAGCTAGGGGGAGGGGACTGTTCATATTAGAAACAAAAGGCCAGCCAAGAAAGACACCCCCTCCCTAGAAAGAGGCAGGAATCTGCTGTCTTCAGCAGCTCTTGAGGTTTATGCCTGTGTTTTAGTAGCTGCTCCCTATTTGCAATCACTCTTGCAGAGGGGACAGCTTTTATTTGTTTTTTTGTTTGTTTGTTTTGTTTTTGTGTTTTGTTTTTTGTTTTTCGAGACAGGGTTTATCTGTAGCTTTGGAGCCTATCCTGGAACTAGCTCTTGTAGACCAGGCTGGCCTCAACTCACAGAGATCCGCCTGTCTCTGCCTCCCGAGTGCTGGGGACAGCTTTTATTTGAAAGTAAATTGTAATTTTTTCAAAGAGAAAATAGTCTCTTACCTTCCTAATCTGGGTTTCTCTAAAGTAATTCTGTCCAAATGGCACTTGGTGCTTCAGAGAAATTAGTTCATATATCTTCATGGGAGGGNCTGTAGCTTTGGAGCCTATCCTGGAACTAGCTCTTGTAGACCAGGCTGGCCTCAACTCACAGAGATCCGCCTGTCTCTGCCTCCCGAGTGCTGGGATTAAAGGTGTGCGCCACCACCGTCCGGCTGGGGACAGCTTTTATTTGAAAGTAAATTGTAATTTTTTCAAAGAGAAAATAGTCTCTTACCTTCCTAATCTGGGTTTCTCTAAAGTAATTCTGTCCAAATGGCACTTGGTGCTTCAGAGAAATTAGTTCATATATCTTCATGGGAGGGAACAGGAAGAGGGCTCACAGGCAAACTGCACACAAGCTCAACTACATGAGTGTGATCCCCAGAACCCAGGTAAACAGAAAGGAAAGCCGACTCCACAGCTGACCTCAGCCTCCCTGCCCATGCATACATGCACACAAACATACACGCATCACTTTCTCTCACACACTGATCTACAGGTTGATAATAATAAAATAATAAAGTTTTGAAAATTAATGATGGTGGCATACTTTACAGTTTGCCTTTGTAACTTTTGTTTTTGTGTTGACACATGCCAGTAAGGTTGCAGTAGTGCTCTTACATAATAATAAAAATAGTGAGCCACATCTTTTACTTTTGATAAGTTCACCTTAGTGTTTAATGCATTATATAGTTTTAGATAATTATCATTAGGTATAGTCCAAGTTTGTGTTCAATTTCCTATATATACTTCTTCGTCAGCCAAAATAAAGTACTATACAGTCTTGAATCCAGAAAGAGAAAAATCCAGTTCTTGCTGCCAGTGAGCAAGATCAAGAAGGACAGGAGCCTCAGCCAGCAACTTTGCTGATGTTTCCCTGGAGCCCGATCAGTGCCTGACACAAGTACTCTGAGAAAAGCATTTAGAATGCAGACTCCTGATGGTGTCCAGGTGTCCAGTTAGTCGGACTGTGGTCTAGTCTCTAGAAAAGCGGCCACGACAGAAATAGGTGCATTTGCTCAGGAAATGACTGGACTGACTGCTTCACAGCTCTCGGGGCTTATTCTCACTGCTTATGCTCATTTTCTACATTAATCCAAGCATTGCCACGTTATTAACAGCATCACACTGCTGAAGAGCTCTTCCGAATTAAATGCTTGCATTACCCACCCAGGTACCAACAAGATCTAAGTGTGAAAGAGATTTTGTGGAGATTTTCCTGGGTGTGCCAGACTTACTAAAGTATTCCACCTTTGCGTCTTCCCAGGAGCACTCACTGTGGGCCTAGTGCGACAGTGTCAAACAATCCATGGACGAGACCGGACCTGCATCCCTCCCCGGCTTCCCCCAGAGTGGGTCACGACCCTGTTTTTTATCATCATGGGAATCATTTCCTTGACTGTCACATGTGGTTTGCTGGTGGCTTCCCACTGGCGAAGAGAAGCTACAAAATATGCTCGATGGATAGCATTCACTGGAAGTAAGTAGCCCTGCTTACTAAGTTGGTCTAGAAGGCCCGCACAGTGGCATTTGTACGAAGATTATCAAGATCAGTCCTAAGGACTCAGTAAATCTTCCCGGAACACCACTCACGTGGCCATGAAACAGACCGCACAGTCCCACAGCTCGTCAGCGTTGTCACTGCAGGACCAGGACACCCACAGCTGTCTCTACTCTTTTAATGAGGCTCACTTTTATTCTCTGTAACGTAGTGTTTCAGGTTTGTGACTCGGAGCTACCTCTAGTCCGAGTGGTTTCCACTTCTTGAAGGTACTGGTATCCTCTATCAAAATAAAGTTAAATCTAGGAAAATTTATAACTTAGATGAAGGCAATGATTTGCTTTTTAATATTGTTGATATTTGTTTCTGCTGGTTTGGGTGGCCATTGAAAAATCAACACATTTAGTTTTTTAGTAATTGTTTGTCACATATTTATTTCATATAGTATTCACTTATAATTTGCAAAACTGGTTTAATTGCTGAACACTTTAGAAACTCATCCCAAGTTTAAGGAAAACAAATACACACACACAAGAACATTTCTGTGATTCTGCTTTGTCTCTAAAATAGTTTTTCACCACAGGGTATATTTGGCAATATTTGGAAATGTTTTTTATAATCACGGCTAGTGGGCAGAGGCCAAGTGTGCTGCTGAACATCCCCCATGGAGAGAAGTGTTTGGTGCTGGTGCACAGTAGCCCTGGTCACTGGTCTGCAGTCATGGGATGAAGACATGTGCAGAACCCTGAGGTCTCCAGTGCAGAGTCTTAAGCTCACTCGGGTTGCATACGTTTCCAAAGATGGTTTTAACATAGCTCACTCTGCTTAATGTTTTTATTTATAACGATTATAACCAGAGTAAAAGATAACTTGAGGTAACCCTATTAACATTAAAACTAAGTTTATCTCAGCTAGACATGCTGAGTTAGAGCACTGATAACTCTATGTGAGGCCTTGGGTGCCGTCCCTACCACCGGAGGACAATCCAGTTATACACCATGTCTTTAGAGCTGAGGGTAGTGCTGTTCCTCCAGGACTCCCTGTCTCTCCAGCTGCCTTGGAACTTTGTTTCCGACTTTGTTAATTTTTGTCTTACCATCTTCCTGAATAGTAGAATCTAGATCAAATTGCCTTTGAGGTAAGCCACTCCTCCTTGCCCTTATTACAAATGAGAAACAATCTGATGATCTGTTCTTGTCAGAGACCTTAGACAACTCCTTTCCAGAGAGTGAAGAGAGGCAGTGGTAGAGAGGAGGCTGCTAACTGAAAGCATGTTGATGAGGACTTAAATAAAGAGAATCTAATCTTGTGTCTTCTACTCACAGACACACTCATTTATCCAGGTTTGATTCACTCACTAATGAGTAAAATAATATCAGGGACCAAAAACCTAAACTGCAACGTGACAAATTTACATTAGGCAAGGACAGCAGTAAGACACCCATAGGAGTCAGGAAAGGAGAAGAACTAGGGTTTATCTTTGTTTTTCATTCCCCTTCAACAAAAAGGTCTTTATGTATAGTCGACTCCAAAATGCAATGTGTTTTTCTTTTATTTTTGAAATTGTATGTGCATATGGGAGTGATTCAAGTTGATGGATGGTAACCAAGTGCCATTCATCACTGCCACCAGCCTTCAGAGCCTCTTTGCCGGAGGCCCTTGCTGTTTCCAGAAGTTTCTAAAGAGTAGTGTTGTATATGCAGAAACCCATATTTACTCTAAAAAAAAATACATACTTATACTAAAATGTCTCCATTCTCTACCTCTATTCTTTAATGTAAAATGGCTTGGAGTAAATTTAAGTTGACATTTAGTCTGAGCTTGCTGGCTGGGGAGCAGTTCCGGGGAAATTGAGCTCCCCCTAGTGGTTCAGCTATGAAGATGTATTTGAGCCCTGCTGTATATAGAGTTTTGTTTTGTTTTTGAATTTTTTTGTTTGTTTTTTTTCGAGACAGGGTTTCTCTGTGGCTTTGGAGCCTGTGCTGGAACTAGCTCTTGTAGACAAGGCTGGTCTCGAACTCACAAAGATCCTCCTGCCTCTGCCTCCCGAGTGCTTGGTTAAAGGCATGCGCCACCACCGCCCAGCTGTTTTTCAATTTTTGAGATAGGGTTTCTCTGTGTAGCCCTGGCTGTCCTAGAACTCACTCTGTAGACCAGGCTAGCCTTGAGCTCAGAGATCACCTGCCTCTGCCTCCCGAGTGCTGGGATTCAAGGCATGCACCACCACTGCCCATGAGTATATAGTTTTTCATTAGTTAGGCAGTAGTTTTTGTAACTTTCTAATGACATATCCTGTGTCAGGAGATCCCCATGTGATGGACCTTGCCGGTGGGGACGAGAGAAACAAAGATGAGTTCTTTTCTTTATTCTGACCCTATTCTTTTATCATTCGTGTGTGTGTGTGTGTGTGTGTACCCACCCAAAAGTGAGTGTGTGCTCATGTGGAGGCCAAAGATTTTTATCAGTTGTCCTCCCTATCACTCTCCAACTTAATTTTTGAGACAAAGTTTCTTATTAAACTTGGTACTCACCATTTGGCTAGACTGGACATCCAGCAAGCCCTGGAGAGCCATCTGTCTCCACCAGCCACCTGCCATACCCAGCGGTTTGTGTGGTGCTGGGGATCTGAACTTGTATCTCTCCATGCACAGCTGGTACTTCACCTACCGAGCCTTTTCCACAGCCCCCTTTTTGCCACTCTTTTTTTTACAGCCTTAGGTACAGGTGCTCTATTGTCACTACCAAGAAATCTGCCCCATGTCAGAGTCGGTGCTGGCTCTATGAGCTTGCTTGGGACCAGAGCTTGGTCGTCGCATGTAATAGCTGCTCTTGTAAACACTGATGATGATTTAGGACCTGAAGTAACTTCACAGTTCTCGATAGCTTAAAACAAAAACTCCAACTGCATAAATCTGGACCATAGAAAGTATAGAGAACCAGATTCCTAGGCCTTAAAATCAGAATTAATAGGAAGCTGTTGCTTTCTCAAATTATGTTGAACTATTCATAGCCAGTTTGGAAAATACTCTTCAAATTTTTATCTATAATTGTAGCTGTTAAATGAGTGGTATTTATTGTCCATTAATAAAGGACAGAATTTTTTCAATAGAGAAAATTGGCACAGTAACATAAACTAATGTTTATATATTACTAAAGTGTTTCTGAATTATTTTACTGTTTCCTAAGTTGCTCAATATTAAAAAAAAAATGTTTTAAAAATAGTCTTGTCCCCAGTGGACAAGTGTGTGTGTCTGTTTACACAGTGTGTTGATGCAGGCTCTCGTGTATAATTCAAGCTAGCCTGCTGCTTGAGTTCTTGCCTGCACCCCCAAGAGCTGCACTTGGTTCACACACACCTCCCTCAACCCCGTGGCTCCTATTAGACTGGTTTCATTCTTTCACTCACACTGGTAAGTGGATGTTTACAGCACATCTAAAATTGTTAATTGGTTACTAGTCAAAAGGGCCAAAACCTTAATGGAATCTGATGCCTACATTTTTCCTTTGTAGAAGGAAAATACAAAGAATTCATATTTGCTTGTATGATATTGCTTTGTGCAGTCATTTGTCTGAAGTGAACTAGGGTTTTCTGTCTGTATAGTATAGAATAATCTACCAAAGTGATACAGAGCATAAAAGAATACTGGTATGTCTGGGCGCTGGTGGCACATGCCTTTAATCCCAGCACTTGGGAGGCAGAGGCAGATGGATCTCTTGTGAGTTCATAGGCCAGCCTGGTCTACAAGAGCTAGTTCCAGGACAGAATCTAAAGCTACAGAGAAACCCTGTCTCAAAAAACAAAAACAAACAAAAAAATAAAATAAAAAAAGAATACTGAAATGTTTCTTAAGTGATACTACTTAAGCACGTGTTGCCATTTAATGTATTATTGGTAATTCATCCAGGAAATGATTGCATTAAGTTCTTCTGATTGATTAACCCACCAAGAAAATTTTAGCGCTATTGGCAACTGATATATTTGTTTAGGGTTCTCTTGATATTCCTAGGGATAGGTTTGTCTTGGGAAAGGTTTCCCATTCTATTAATGAGAAAGTTTCGGATCGTCATACCCAGCAGTTGGTTCATCTGTGTTCAGAGAGCCTTCTGAGCCGGGTGTTGGTGGCACACACCTTTAATCTCAGCACTCAGGAGGCAGAGGCAGATGGATCGCTGAGTTTGAGGCCAGTCTGGTCCACAAGAGCTAGTTCCAGATTAGGCTTCAAAGTTACAGAGAAACCCTGTCTCAAAAATAAAATTAAAATTAAAAAAACAAAATTCAGCCTTCTGTCCCAAGAAGTTCAAGGGACAATGAGCACTTGACTACTATCTTCAAGAAACAAAAATAATTTCTCAGAAAAGCTAACCTAACTGTGGGTAATTTATGTTTACTGGGAAAAGCATTTCTTTGGTAGCACTGGAAATACACTATTTGGTAAAAAATTAGACAGGTATTACTTCTGCCCAAATACTGGGTTTTCTAGTAATATTTCTAGAAACATTTTAATGAAAACTGTATTTTATTGTGTTTATATATAAAACCCAAAGGAGGTTTCTCATTCTTCCTGACTTTGTTGTCTGTGTATTTAGAACCCTGATAGAAACATTACTGTTTTAGAACATTATCTTGGAGAGATAACCACTCTGACAGTGTGCTAACCATCCCAGAGATCACACGATCTTTCTCCAGTTGGTTGAAAACCAGAGTAAGAGAAGTAGTATTTTTGTTTATGCACCTTTTCCCTAGGTTCCCTTTATCACTGTGAGGAGGACTGGCAGTGACAGCTGTGACATGATAGTGACAGCGTCTACTTAGCCCTTCTGTCAGCTGATGCTTTGCCAGGGACTTGACATGTTTCATTTATCCTGTTAAATATTAGGGCAGAACATCACCCCTAACTCTGCCCTTATTTATAAATGTTAAGACAGACACACAAATGCTCATAATTCAAAATCATCTAAAGACTTGTATAAAGAACTGTAGCTCAGCATCTGCTGTGTTTGATTTGTTAGGCTTCAGGGAACTGTGTGACCTGTAGTGCATACAAATCTTTTGACAGGGGGTTCATGTTCTCACAGGTGTGACCTTGTGATCTACAGGTCATATAAATGCTTTGTACCAAATCTTCGTGGTTGGTTTTTGTTTTTGCTTTTTTCCCATCACCAAAGCATGTTACTAATGTTGTATTTTGGTTTGTTTTACAGTGATCCTTTTCTGTATGGCTGCCCTAATATTTCCAATAGGATTTTACATCAATGAAGTCGGAGGCCAACCTTATAAGTTACCCAACAACACAGTAGTTGGGTCGTCATATGTACTTTTTGTCTTATCGATTTTCTTCACAATAGTAGGACTTCTCTTTGCTGGCAAAGTCTGTTTACCAGGCTGACGAATGTCTAAATGGCTTAACTTGCTTTTATTTTTTATTTTATTTTTTATTTTTAGAGGTTGGGAGGACAAAAAGAAGGCGTCTGGGCAGTCCTCTCATAGGAAGATGCTTAGATGAACCTGATGCTGAAAAGGAAAAAAAATGTTTTGATTTGTTCTCACTATGCACTTTGGATTTTAAAAAAGAATGAGAGCCTTTTCCATAACCAAATACAATATTGACTAAATCTCCTGAGCATATTCAGGCAGGCAGTCTGCACTGTGATAGCGACCTAGTGAAGGAGAGTGCTTTATCCGGAAAGCATGTGGCCCTTGTGACTCTGGTGGTCTGTTTTTAATGTCTGATGGGGGGGGAGTATAGTATTTATGAATCATGATGGACCAGAGGGGTGCTGGAGGTTCGTGTGGGGCTGGCCTCACCTCCTAAGACATTAGTGTTCTCAACTTCTTTGTCATGTTATGAGCCTTTGGCACCGCAATGGATTGCCGTTGCATTACTGCACCGAGAAGCCAATAGATCAAAACTTGTTTGCTAAAATGTATGTAAAAATTCTAAAACTCCCTAATCTCTGTGTATAAACGAAAAAAGAAAACACTAAGAAACAAGTTTGGGGTGGGTGGGGGAAATCTTCCTTATATTTATATAAATATATATAATATATATATTTTGCTGATGCAGTATACAGTGTGTATATGTGTGTGTGTGTGTATGTGTGTGTACATTTATATATGCACACATGCAAACAGTTCCTGGAAGAGAACTCTGAATGCTTGCTAGCAAAACACTGTGGTGTGCAACCTAGAACTCAATAGAAAAAAGCCATTTATCTGAAGGCTGCATAGTGGAGAGAGTCTTCAGTTTACCTCATTCTTTGTAGTAGCCCTTGATTTTGAAAGGTTTCTGTAATAGGTACAAATAACTCCAAACCTTTCTAGGTGCAATTTTAAGTTAAGCTAAAGATTCTTTCTAGGTTTAATTTATTTGTATATGATAGTAAAGGTCATGTCAAACCTTATAGGTCGGGGAATCTGACACTGTTGAAATGATTGGCAACTGTCATCTGTTGTATTACAGAGAATTGTTTTTCCCACTGGCTCAGTCTTCTACATTAATAGTGCATTGTATATGTTCAAGCACACAACTTCATGTAAACACAAGTTCACTAGCAAATATCTGGCTGTTTGGCCTATTTACAACACTAATTCTACTCTACCATAACAATGGCATTTTATCTGTAAGCATTGTTAATACATCTTTACCAAACACTTGAGCAATACACTATTTCCTTTATATGCTTCGCACCTTTGTTTGCTTGAAACACCCTTGCATTTGTTTCAAAGGCTGCATTAAACCCACGGCCTTAAGGGTTTTTCTAGAAGCAACAGTACCGCTTACCCTGAATTCATAAGTTCTTTAAAACATAGTCCGTTCTTCTCCACATGTCCATGTCTGTGTCAACACCTAGATTTTTCCTGGTGAACATTATCTAATGCCGTTTGAAGTTCGTCACGAGGGTGTTTCATGGCAGTGGAGCTGAGTTTGTCCTCTCTGTAGTGAATGGCATTCTAGATGTCCCTGTTGGTGAACAGAACAGAGCCGCACACAGCCTGGGCCGGAATGATTTCTAAGAAGCTTGATTATTCCCCAGAATAGTTCCTCAGAGGTGAAGCTTCATTTCCTTCCCTCCAGCTTGTCTTCACCTGTCTCACAGTATTAAGTTGTGGATGAAAACCCAGTGTTTGGGCTCACCCAGGAAGCCTGGAGGAGACCTTCTGTGTGAAGCCTGTAGTAAATCAGAGGAAGGACATTTCCACCAAGTATTACATCCAGTCAGTTCTGAGACCACCACTAGACATGTCTGTTGTGTGCACACTGTGGATTGTGCTCTGATGATCCCTCAGTCAGATGGGTTACTTTGAAGGAAAGCTGTGGTAGTTGGCATTGTACCACTGATATGAAGTATTAGCAACATACAGTTCAAATTAACTGACATGACCAAGAGCTTTTCTCTTTCAAAAGATGGGTTTTATTGTAAATAGTTTCTCAAGATATTTTTAACTGGATCATGAGCATGGGGAGAGAAAGTTTCTCAGCTGCTATGAATTTCCCCGCTGTTTACTTCTCTCACTTACAGTGGTATTGCATTTAAGATTACAGAATTTTAGGTTTTATTTGTATCTATTACCCAAACCATTAAATTGTCTTTAATTCCATCATTGTCTTGGAGGACCAGTGCATGACAAGCTGGTGGGGGAACATCTCTCTAGCCACTCTGCACTCTAACCCAGGATTAGACCATCCCATCTAGTAGTGTGTGAAGTCCCGTCCTTGTAAACTCTCCCAGACCAAATGTTGCTGAAGTGGGCTCATCCGTATAATCTGTCCTGTAAGTGGAAGGACGCCCAGCTGCCAGCAGCTGCTTTTAAAAGGTCACTATGAGTACTACATAGCACAGTATTAATTTATAGCAGGAGTCCTATCTTGTAAAATGTATATAAAACACTTATGGTGCAATCATTTGTCAAATTTTTGTCTGTTACATTGTTCTTAGAGTGTACGCTCTTCTCATGCCTAAGAGTATCACTGTAAAATCTGCTGAAAACTATTTTTAGGTTTTATTTGCACAAGACTGAATTAGTTTGAGTTTTGGGGAAGCTCCTATTGAACAAACATAAACGTGTGTAAGATAAAAATCTCCAATTCATTAAAAGCAAACATTTCAGTGCGATCTTTCCAAAGGTAACCCATGTTCTGTGTTGCTCGTGTGTGGGTGTGACGTTGCCGACTCTTCCGTCTCTCACAAACCTGGTTTCTGTTCCATCTGTTTTGTTTTTGAAGGATGCCTTTTTTTCCTTTGTAATGTTCTAGATGACCAAAACACATTGGTTTTTATCCTTTTGCCTACAGCTTTGATTTCTCTGTGTGGTGTTCTGTGAGTTCACTGTTTAATCTCTTCAGTGAAACAGCGGATAGTCCTGGTGACAGGCAATCTATTGATTTAGAAGAAAGGTCCTGAAAAGGTGGGAAACTAACTTTGGATCTATTCTTAGCTATGATTTTGCATCATGGGCTTCGTTAGAAGAACGTGTTGCACTTACTTTGTCTTTATTAAAAGACTACTAGTCACCGGTTACTCTGGTTACAGTAACTGCTTTATCAACCCACTTATTTTCTTTTAAATTTTCACTCAAAAGTCAAAACAGTAAGCTTTCAGAAAATTTTTGAAGGATAAAAATATATGAAGGAAAAAGGTGGTCTGTGTAGAATTACCTACACAGAGATTTTAGTTGTATTGCCTTGAGAGGTTTGAGTTTGTGGTCAAGATCTGTATATTATCCCAACGTTATTGAGAATTGTTTTCTAATTGGTTATAACATTTTTTCAATTAATAGTTTGAAAAAAATTGTTAATACGACTGTATAAAGTGAACATAATTTTCTTCACTTGTATTTTTGTTATTGAGCAAGTTTATCAAAATAAATTGTCTACTAAAGAAACTAAAAAGGCTTCTATTACTTTTAATAAGTTTTGATTTTAAATGTTTACTCCTAGGGATGTAGCTCTCCCAGGCCATGTGTTCAATCCCCAGTACTGAATAAACCAGGTATAGTGGTACTTGTCTGTAATTCTAGTGCCCAGGAGGTAGAAGCATGAGGATCAGAAGTTCAAGGTAATCCTCAGCGACATGGGAAGTCTGAGGCCAGCCTGTGTTAAAGCCAACAGCACAGTCTCACAGCTCTTGTGCACATCCACAGAGACCTGGCCTCTTGGGTGATGATGTTGTGCACACCGCATGTGAAGGAGCCCCCTCTTCCACTTCCACTCTCTGCTCGTCTTTGGACAAGAATGGTTGCGATTTGAAAGAGACTGTCCCCCATAGTCTCAGTTTTTTATAGTTTATTCAGATATTTGAATACTTGGTCCCTAGATGGTGGCTGTCTTGGAAGTTTAAGAAGAGGTGTGGCCTCATGGAAGAAGTATGTCTCTGGGGTTGGGGTGGGTTTTGAGATTTCAAAGCCACATGCCATTCCCAGTTCTCTGTTCCATGCTTGCAGTTCAAGAAGTGAACCCCCGGCTTCTGCTCCCCGCTGTCATGCCTCCTGCCATGCTTCCCCACCATGACTGACTGTTACCCCTCTGAAGCCATAAGCCAAAGAAGCTCTTCCTTCTCTAAGTTGCTTCAGTCGTTACATTGTAGCACAGCAACTGAAAAATAACAGTGTGCTTATTATTAATACCAAGACATGTATTAGGCCAGTTTTCTAGTAAAACAAATAATGTGCCCCTTTCTCTGGCACTTTTTCACATTGCTTAAATTTTTAATAGTAGTTGTATAAGACAGATTTATTCACCCATTAAAGCAACTCTATCCTCTTACATTGCCTGGTTTTTGTTGAAATGCAGTTGAAGAACCAAAGATCTTTTGGGTCATCCATAATTGTCGTGGGGTAAAAGTTACTCTGTACATCTGAAGATCTGACCAGCTCACCTCCTACATACCTGACTTACTAATGTGGTTAGTGACTAGCAAGATGAATTTACTAGTTGGAATGCCACCTTAGGCTAACCGCTCTAACACCACTGTTTGGACCGTCAGCAACGTCTGCCCCAAGTGCTGTTATAAGGGCAGTTTTCAATAAGCTGACATAAAAGGATTTTCTTTGTAACAACAAAGTGTGTATGTGTGTTTAACAAAACAGCCCAAGGGGCTGAGGAGAGAGCTCAGTGGTTAAGAGCAAGAGCACTGACTGCTTTTGCAGGGGACCTTTTGGTCCCCAGCACCCACATCGGGCAGTCAACCTGCAACTTTAGATCCAGGAGATCTGATGCCCTCTCCTGGCCTCCATGGGCACTGTACACATGTGCATACTCACAGGGACACATATTTACAAAAATAAAAATACTTTTTAAAGCCCAGGAGTATTGAACATAAGTGCCCGCTCATAACCCACCTTCCTAAGAACCATTGTTAATAGCTTATTGAGTACTCTTTCTTTAAAAAAAAAAAGTTACTCTTAGATAGTTTCTTACATATATATAGTATATCTTGATCCTACCCACTCCTAGTTCCTCCCACTCTTCCAGACCCCTCCCAGGTAACCCTTCCACCTTTACATCTTTGTAGCCCATCAAGTCCAATCACTGCTGCCTATGTCACAAGGGCAACCTACCACAGCCACACCCCTGATAAAGATTGCTGCCCATCCCTCACAACCATCAGCTGCCAGTAACTCCTCAGCTAAGATAAAGGGATTTTCTTTTCACGGACATATTCACCTCATGAATTATTGGGTATTCCAATGGACATTTTACAGCTGTTCATCTTAATAATGTGATTTGGTTTTGTTTTGGGTTTTGTTTTTTGTTTGGGTTTGGGTTTTGGTAGGGAGGTGATTGTTGTTTTGTTTTTTTTTTTTTTTGAGATAGGGTTTTTTTTGTGTAACCCTGACTTCCCTGGAACTCACTCTGTAGACCAGGCTGGCCTCCAACTGAGAGATCAGCCTGCTTCTGCCTCCCGAGTGCTGGAGTTAAGAGGTAATATTTTACACAGACACACATCTGCCAGGACTTCTCTAGGTGGCATTCCATCTTATAAATAGTACCTGTGTGAACATATCATTTCCTCTGTGGGTTATTTCTTCCTTGTGGGATTTGGGAGGGCTTTTGTTGTTCTTGAGTGATTTTGAGGCTTTTTATCTGAGCTAGTGAGAGCTCACTGACTCTGGACTGAATGTGGGGGAACCTGCATAGGACCAAACTAGGAACACTGAACGTGGGGGACAGTTGTGAGTCTGTGGGGTCACTAGCAGTGGGACCAGAATTTATCCCTAGTGCATGAATTGGCACATTCTCTTTGGAGGAATACCTTGTTCAGCCTAGATATAGGAGGAAGGGCATTGGTCTTGCCTCAAAGAGAAGTGTCAGACTTTGGTGATTCCCCTTAGGAAGTCTTACCCTTTCTGAGGAGTGGATGGGAGGCTAGGGAGGAAGGGTGAAGCTGGAGGAGAGGTGGGAATGGGAACGGATGTTGTAATTTAGAAAAAGTGGCAAGAGAAAGACACCATGCAACAGAGCTCAGGTGGAGAGGTTTTTATTGGGAGAAAATGAATGGGAAAATGGGGGAAGGAAGAGAGGAGACTGGCCTCTAGGGACAGAAGAGACAGAAGATGGACAGATGGAGACAGAGATAGAGGGATGGGAGGTAGGCAGGGTCCTTAAAAGGGAACGCAGTGAATGTGCACAGGTGGTGCTCAGTGGCTGCAGCTGAGGACGCACACCCCAAGTGTAGCAGAGCTCACTGGCACTATCCACCTGCTCCACCCTCAACAGATCTGCTCTCTCCTTCACTGGTAGCTTTGCCTTACATTCAAAATTGTCAGTCTGGTCTCTGGTGGGGCTGCTGTATAGAGGCTTGAGTACTAACATGGCTCCCTTTTTTTATTATAAAAAGGTGAGGAGTTCGAAAGGGATAGCAGGTGAGGCAGGGATGAGGACGCCATGTTCTCAGGACTACTTCCTGCTGACTTGGGTGTTTTTCATCTTTGGGGGACCTAGGAAAGCTGGGGTGCTGGCCACATCCTGGGTAGCTGACTTTTCACTTCACTGTTCATGCTCTGTGGAACCGTCAGGTGTTGCTTGGACTTGGCAAAATGCTGTCCAACGTGGATCCAAATCGACTCCCAAGGGCTTAAAGCACCTGATCCTTTCCCATCATCACAGCATCACCTGGACTTTTAATGGTCCTCACACCTCCAGCTCTACAGCCAGCAGCTGGTAGTCCTGCAACAATAGCTGATTAGGAATGGTCAGTGGGTCTCCAAAAACATTCCAGTGGGAGCAAGGAGGTATCAGAAGATCTAAGGGTCTGCATATTCCTAGTGTCCCAGGAATTCAGAGAGTCAGTTTTGAGAGAGGCACAGGCCCGTCCAATGGGTCGTTACACAAAGGATGGGGACCAAGGGCTCTGAGCCTGAGAGACACACAGTCACCGGATACAAGGACTTTGAGAAAAGCCAGAAGGTGTGGAGAAGAGTGTGCTCGAGAAAGGAAGCCTCACATCCAGGGGAAAGGTCAGAGGCAGGTAGCCTCACCAGAGACCCAACTGACAATATTGAACGGAAGACGGAGCCACCCGTGAACAAGAAAGCAGATTTGATGCAGGTGGAAAAGAGCAGATCTGTTGGGGGTTAGGTCCCAGGGTGAAGTGATTATCTTTCAGTGAGCTCTGCTCTTGAGCAAACATGCCACATGCAACACAGATCAGGATAGCTGGCAGAACGTTGCAAAGGTCCCGTAAAATATCATGATATAGAGCGCTAGGAAGATTTTCTGGTAGACTTATTCCCATAAGTGAAGCAGAACAAGATCCAATGGCTTTTTAATCAAGCAAGGATCGCTAGAAAGGCACAAGCTGCCCGGTGATCAGTCAAGGGGCAGGGGCCTAAGGACTGGGTCTGAGAAATGTTACTGGCATAGGCCACCCAGTGGATCATCACACAAAGGGCGAGGGCCAAGGGCTCTGAGCCCTAAAGAGTCATGGTTGCCTGGTACCAGTACTTAATGAATGAAGTCAGAAGGCTAGAGAACACGTCCGAGGAAACAAGACGAGCCCTCACTCGTGCGAAATAGCCAAAGGTGGAGAAAGGGGAGTGGCTCGCCAGTCATGCCGATTTTGGATGGAGGGACCCAGCAATCCTGAGAAGTGAGGTGTCATATGAGGACTGGGTTCCTGGATCCTGGCGTGCCTTTAAATTGCCTGTGGGCAGGAGGAAACTCCAGAAGAACCTTTCCCGATCAGGGAACCAATGGTAATTTTGAAAAAGAGAAAGAGACTATGTGACAGCTCAGGTTTTTTTTTTGGGGGGGGGAATTGGTTGGGGGAGGGGAACCAGCCTCTAGGTACAGAAGAGAAAGAGGGAGGAGGGAGTGGGAGGTGGACAGGGGCCTTAAAAGGGAACGTAGTGAATGTGCACGGGTGTTGCTCTTAGTGACTATGGCTGAGGACATACACCCCAAGGTCAGGCCAGTATAGATGCTTAAATATTAAAAACAGGGATAAAGATTGTATTAAAGAAAAATTTTAATAAAAACAAAAAAAAGGAACACTGCTGTAAACTCCAATTACAAAACAATTTACCAAATACCAAAATAACTTTACAGTCTACCTGTCTATTAAGGCAGTTCATATTTTACAGAGTGCTGTGGCTGAATAATGGTATTCGGGATGTTTAGGGAAAGAAAGTAGCATTAAACCATGCGCTTTGTTTTTTCTGTGTCACCTTTACCCTCTCCTGCGCAGTGAGACGAGGGCCTCTCTAGACTGAAAACTGAGGGTCAGAACAATGAAAGTTGTCCAGGCTTTATAAAAGTAGTAATTGGTATAAATCTGGGTTTCAAATCCAGGTTCTCTGACTTCAGATTTAGGACTCCTGCTGTCTCCCATTGCCAGTTTGGCTAGTCTAAAGGAAACAAAAATAGCTTGTCCCAGTTGCATGATTCCTTGGCTCTAGCATTAGAAGCTAAATCTATGGCTTGTTTCTAGATGCAGAATGCAGAGAACCACAAAAGTTGGCCCCCATGAAGAAGCTGCTCCCTACTAAGAGCACCTGGTGACTATTGTCTACTTTGTTCAAAGAAAAGTGGAATAATATGCTCAAATTGTCTTTAGTATCTCAATATCTATTTCTTGTCAAGGCTTCTCTTTGCAGTCACTGTTCGGTAGTATTATAAAATGCTGATACCCTTAATTGGTGAAGCTAAATAAGACCACCCATTGGTTTCTAGGGCTTTTTCAGGATTTGAACCCCCAGGAAAATATCTTCAAACCGGTTGCTCCCATTTGTAAAACTACACCGGTTCTATTCTGCGCTCTACTCACTATGTGCTACAGGACTAGGCTGAAAATTTAAAAACACACAGAAGGGGCCACGGGGACATCCTTGATACAAGAATGCCACTTTGTGCTCAGGGGCAGCTTATATAGGGCTCTGGCCACGCCCCAGCTCTCAGGATCTTTCACCTGCAGACTCATCAGAACCCACTCCCCTGCCATCAGGGTATCATGCTCAGAGAAGCAGGCTGCTCAGAGCAGAGGAAAACAAGTTGTTACAAGAAATTCAGGGTCTGGTGGTCTGCAGTCCCCAACACCCATTGTCCTGCAGGGGCACTTAAAAACTAACCACATTCTTCTTCCCTAAAAGTGGACGTGCATTCATTCCTGAGGTATACAAATCATGCTGTTTGTTTTCTGTCCACACATACTGGTGAGGCTTCAGTTGACCCATGACAGGTCGTGCAGTGTCTTTCTTGTGTCCAACCCACACATGGGGTGTGACAAACTAGTGCTAGGAACTCCCATGACTCTGGACTGTCCCTGGTACCCCGAGGACTCATCTCCTCTTAGGTCTTCCCATCTCACAAAGGGGTAGAGCATGCCTTTACCCCTTCTCATTTTCATATTCTGGTTTCTCAGTGTGTGCCTTCTAGAGAACTTCCTCTGCCTATGACTTCCCTCAGAGAGATGTTTGAACCTCCCACTCATAGTTAAGAAGCAAAGAACAAAAAAGGAAGAGTTGGCTCTAGTTAAGAGCTCTTGCTGTGCAACCATGAGGACCTGAGCTCAGTTCTTTTTACCCAGGAAACAAGCCAAGTGTGCTGTCGTATGTGCCTGGAGACCCTAGCACTGTGGGGGACAGACAGAGGACTGCTAGGCCGTGTTGGCTGCCAGCCTAGCCAAAAGAAATGAGGTTTGGGTTCAAGGGCAGACCTTATCGTAAAGAAAGAAAGTAGAGAGTGATAGAGGAAGACAGGGCGTGTGTGCATGTCCACCTGGCCGCAGAGTTGAACCACAGACTCTCTGACAGTACAGTCAATCATACGATGGTTCAGGAAGCATGATGGCATGGACCAAGGAGCCAAGCTTGGGACTTAGCCGGATCTCCTAGGAAGAAAGCTCTTTCACTGTTGGTTATTGGGGGAGAAATTGGTGCCACTGTATCCAGATTTTCCAGGCACACCTGAGGAGCCTGCCTGAGAATTGAGCCATTACAGAAGAAAGGGAGCCGAGCCATGAAGACAGTTTTGTTAGCATCATAGTAGCCAAAGCCAGAACTATCTGGACTTCTGTGTTACTTACACAAATAAGTCCCCCACCCCCAGCCAGCTTGCATTAGTTTCTGTCTCTTAATTGAAAGAGTCTTGATGAGCTCCCACCTTCCTCTTGACATTGAAAACGTTCTTCACTTCCCCTCCCTTAGCACATCACTCTTTTAGCAGCTCTGGCTTTTACAAAAACGATTGAGGGCTGGAGAGATGGCTCAGCGGTTAAGAGCATTGAGTGTTGTTCCAGAGGTCCTGAGTTCAATTCCCAGCAACCACATGGTGACTCACAACCATCTGTAATGGGATCTGGTGCCCTCTTCTGGCCTGCAGGTATACATGCAGACAGAATACTCATACATAAAAAGTACACAAAATTTTCAAAAGCAACTGACTTCATGCTGCTGCTTAACCCCACAAAAAGTATCTCTTCTTCAGTTTGAAATAAAGGAAAATGCAAGTTAATCTCTCGAAAATATATCCCATCATAGTGTGGGAATAATGTTACCAGGTAAGAACCTTAAAAGAAAGACCAGAGATGGATAAATGGATTCTGACCAGCTCACAAGAACTAATGGTAAGAAAATAGACATTCCTACCCTGCCAGTGGTGCATGCTTCAGTCCCAGCACTTGGGAGGCAGAGGCAGGTAGGTCTCAGTTCGAGGCCAGCCTGGTCTACAGAGTGAGTTTCAGGTCAGCCAGGGCTACACAGAAAAACCTCCCCACCAAAAGAAAAGAAGAGAAAGCAACAGGAGTTCTCAGTGTTGGATTTTACTTGAAATGTTAAAACAAAATAAAACTGAATCTCAGAAGCAAGGGACATGAAAAGTAGATTACCTTATGTTTCAAAATATGATGCTGCAAAATTAGCCAGCTTCCACCCAGGATTTTTCTTCTTTCCTCCTGCACGCCGCCCCCTCCCCCAGCATTTTGAGATAGGGTCTCACTGTATACAAGCTGGCCTTGAACTTGAAATTTTATAGCCTTGTCCTCCAGCTAGGATTCTCCTGAAAGTGGGTGAATGGACCCTCTCACCTCTGTCCACGTCATAACCCTCTCTCTGGGTGCTCATGGCTCTGTGAGTTCCTGACTTTTTCTGCCTGCCCCTCACCTGCCTTGTTGGTGTCAGCAGAGTGCTGCATGCCCTAAATTTACACAGGGTGTTTAGAACCAAGAGAACCTGACAATCACTCAACAGCTCTGTTGGGGAAGTTTGGTTGTTGCTGACCCAGCCTGGACTGAACACTTGAACACCAAGTAGCAGGAGTTCCAACTTCCAAAGTGAAAGGTTCCAGAAATGAAGGAGGGCTAAGGAGTGACTGGGATCAAAGAGCTTAGCTACTTACTGCTAGACACTAGATAAACCCCCTCATCTCCGTTGGCCTCTGTAGAAGGACTCTGAGGCGCCTTCTGACACCGTGTGCCAAACGCTGGTTACATCACAATCGTTTGAGGCCATTGTTAAAGGGCCTGTTGCCACACTGTAGCACAGTTCTGGGCCACTCTCCTAAATGAGATCGGACAACCCAGGTGATTCTTCTGCGTCCCTGGAGTGAATAACCTCAGCAGCACCCGCCCGGGAGTCACTGACCTGCTCTCCATAGCTGACTGCCAAATCTCTCTCCCTGGGCTTGCTCCCAGTTCTCCGGGGCCGGGGCCGGGGGGTCGGGGGGAGGACTAAAGAGGAAAGCTTTTGGGCTTCCGTTGTATCTTTCCTCCATTCCCACCACAAGAAGGCAGCATGGCTTCACCGGCCTAAACCATAGACTGGGCTGACCCAGAGGGTCCAAAAGTAGAAGAGCAGGTCATGCCCTACCTTCATAGGGGGAAGGAATGCAGGTTAACCTGCCAGGGAAGCTTGCAACTGCCTAGAAGCCCCTTCTTCCCTGGGGTGAGCAAGCTCTTTGCCATTCCCGGCCCCAAGCTGCCCTGCCGAGGTGCAACCTGTTACCTTGGAGACAGCTAACACTTACCTCACAGGCAAGTAGCACCATAGAGTTGTTTGGAGGAGCTTGGAGCAAGGAGAAGTGGGAGCCAGGAGAAGAGGCGTCCTGCTGTGCCTTCTCCCAAAGATGAAGACTTAACTGAAGAAATGCAGATAGAGGTGAGTGTCACAAGGGTTGGCAAGCGGAGAAATAGAGTGGTTGGTTACGCACTGGCCAAATGGGAAAGACTGGTGTACTAGGTGCTGGGGCTCTGGCAGATGCCAAGGCAGCTGGATTTGTGTGAGTGCAGGGAAAGCAGGACTTCCAGGGTTCCCACTGTGGGGCTCGGGGTAACAAATAGGATTCTGGGGGTTCTTGGCAGACCCCGGGAGTAAAGGATGTTTATGGAAACAAACATGGCTTAAGGATGCTAGGGAACAGGAAAGTGTGTAAGCAGCGGCTTCTCTGCCAGGGAGCAGAGAAGGGTGAATGGGGAAGAAACAAAGCAAGGAATGGATTCTGAAGGAATGGCAGGCCTTGGGTTTCCACACCAAGGAACTTGGCAGGGTTCTGTGCTGTGCGAGAGCACTGGGGAACTTGCTTACGGCTCACTCTGAATCGCACAGCAACACTGGGAGTAACTGTAATCTTTAAAAACAAGCTCTGGGCACTGGAGAGAGGGCTCAGCAGCTAAGAGCACTGGCTGCTCTTCCAGAGGACCCAGGTTCAGTTTCCAACACCCATATGGAAGCTCACAACTGTAACTCCAGTTTCAGGGGTCCACTGCCCTCTTCTGACCTCCTTCAGGACCACACATACAGGGCAAGCAAAATGCTCAAACCAATAAAATAAATCTTTTTAAAAATAAAATCATATGAGCTGGGGGGTGGTGACACATACCTGTAATCCCAGCACTCAGGAGGCAGAGGCAGGTGAATCTCTTGAGTTCAAGGCCAGCCTGATCTATATAGTGAGTTCCAGGACAGCCCAGAAACCCTGTCTTGAAAACAAAAAAGCAAATTAGATCATATAATAAAGTAAAAGTAAACATTTAAATCTACAGCAATAGCAAAACAAGCTCTGAGCCAATGAGATTGCTCAGCAGATAAAGGCACTTGCCACCAACCCGACAACCTTAGTTTGATTCCTGGGACCCACATGGTGGAAGGAAAGAACTCCAAGTTGTTCCTTGACTGCAGGTACATTGTCACGTACATGCAGGTACACACACATTCACACACACACCTGTACACATTAGTATACACTAAATAAGAACATAGATAAGTGTAAAAGTGTCAGCCCTCCAGATGGCCTTTCATGAATAAATATTTGGGAGCATCCTAGCTTCAGCTGTTAACCGCCTGGGAAGTTAGCCCCAGTAACAATGTGCTTTGACCAAAATGCTAATCTGCCCAAGGGATCAATTCTAAGATTCTCCTCTGGGCCCAGCAGTCACCCAGGGCAGTGCATCCCCAGTGCACTCCTTCTGCTGAACTCCACCCCTGCATTGATGATCACAGTGATTGGAAAATGGATGCTGAGACAGATTGGAACCCTCAGACAACAGCCTGCGCTGGAAAAGAAAAGGGTAGATGCTGATCGGGGGAGACCCTGCACCCACAGAGAGAGGAACAGGCATTTCATCAGGCTGTCAAGAGCGGTTCTAGGTCCTCATGAGTTATGAGGATAGCATTTTATTTTATTTTATTTTTTATTTTTATTTTTCCCAACACAGGGTCTCACAGTGTAGCTATGGCTGTCTTGGAACTCACTATATAAACCAGGCTAGCCTGTAATTCACAGATACCACCTGCCTCTGCCCACCAATGCCTACAACATGCCCCTATGTCCAACGAGGAAGCATTTTTTAAAAGATTTTTCCTCATGGATTAAAGATGTTTTCTCATTAAAAAGTCCACTTCAGTGGCCAGTTTGTCCTGGGGGACATCCTGACATTCTCCTGTACCTGGTGGTTTTCTCCGTGGACAAGAGAGCACATTTCAAGACTGACAGCAGGGGAGCAGAGGAACCCAGAGGGCAGCAGGCTCTGTAGATTGAGGGTGAGAACAGAGGGCTCAGTAGGTCAGAGCACTGGCTGCTCTTCCAGGGGATGCGGTTCAGTTCCCAGCACCCACATGGAAACTCACAACCGTAACTCCAGTTCCAGGGGTCCACTGCCCTCCTCTGACCTCCTTCAGGACCAGGACCACACATACATGGCAAGCAAAATGCTCAAACCAATAAAATAAATCTTTTTAAAAATTAAAGCATGGGAGCCCCAACCCCGCTGTGCTACTCTTTGCTGACTGAGCCTTGCTGAGCAGCTGCTGCACGCTGGGCACTGTTTCTGCACAACAGTCTAGTGGTGAACATGTCAGCGTTCCTGCCCTCAAGTGTCTCCAGGGGGAGAGGGAGCAGGCAGTAAACGCCGAGAAGGTGAGATACAGACACAGGCTACAGAAAGGAGAGCGACATTGCAGAGGTGTGCTGGTCCAGTTAGGGGCTCAGACAAGCAGTGTCGTCTTCGTTTCTGTCTCCCGGGATCAGCGCTCTCGGGCCCCCTAGAGGCACACGACAGAAGTACAAGGGGTGAATGACAGCTTCCAACCCCACTCCGAAGTGCTTGAACGTGCAGCTCAGGGTTCAGCAACAGCGCTGGCTGGCTCTTATCAGCCTGTCACAAACTCCAGTTATCTGGGAAAAGGAGACCTTGTGAGAAAATGTCTCAATCACTTTCTTGATTAAATGATGTAAGAGGGCCCAGCCCACTGAGGATGGTGCCACCTCTGGACAGGTGGTCCTGGACTGAATCAGGAAGCTATGGGGAGCAAGCCAGTAAGGAGAGTGCCTTCATGGCCCCTCTGCTTCATTCAGTTCCTACCTCTGGATTCCTGCCTTGGCTTTCCTGGATGATGGGCTGAAACCTAGAAACAAACAAAGCTAAAACAAACCCTTTCCTCCCCCAGCTTGATTTTGTTCGGTGTTTTGTTCATTTGTATGAAAAAAAGACCATTTTTCCCTTTTATGAAGCAGATTCTTTTCTCATACCATATAGTCTGAACAGTTTCCCTCCCTCTACTCCTCCCAGTTCCTCCCTGGTCCTTGTTTTTTCACAACAGAAAGGGGCAAACTAGGACCGTGGTATTCTTTCTACATTTCTGTCATACTTGGTGCTTGGCAGCACAATTTCACAGTGTCCCCTCTCTCCCTCTCTCTGTCCATCTGCCCCCCCCCCCACTACCCAGCTTTTGACAGTGGAGTTAGTGGGCAGGGTGGCGAGTACAATTCCCATCCAGTTCTCAACTGAAAGACCAAAAGTTCAGGGTTCTAACACTGCTTTCTTAGCTCTATGTGGTCAGACCTCCACTTGCCCACAAGTCACCCAGAATCCAGGGGGTTAGGCCATTAATTCACTGAAAACTGTGAATCACTCCCCCAAGGAAAAGGGACCAAGACCCTGAGGTTGCAGGGCCGGTGTTCTGGGAGTTTTCCCCTTCCGTGCCGTGGAAATGATCTCCAAGGAAGTCTAGCTGAGGAGAAGCCGCTTTGTCCTGGTGCTTCCCTGAAAACAAGCAACCGCTAAGTGAAAGTCACAGAACCGAAAGGAACTTCAGCTGCCAATGGCATAAGCTAAGGAGCCTGAGTTCACGGTGCCGCTGCAGCCCTGTTCAGCCTCTCACTGCCTGTGTCTTAGAGTTTGGTGGGGAGGGAGGGATGCAAGTGACAGACATGTTAATGAGCCAGCTTGCTTACTGGGGACAGGAGGGAATTGAAATGAGTCATCTATCTCACAGAACCTAAAAGTAGACAGTGAGTGAGTTCTACAAGTTCCTGGGATAAATAGAAATCCAAGAAGCAAGACCTGCCCTATCCCTTCTGTCCTTGTCTTTTCCCTGGAGATGGTGCCACACACCTGTAACCCCAGCACTCAAAAGGCTATGGCAGGAATAATTGCAGTTTCAAAGCCATGACTTGTCACCTGACTCTATCTCCAAAACAACAAACACAATTCTTGTCTCATCTTCCATATAAAGGGAACAGTGCCCGATTGTTTGTTTTGCTTTGGTTGGTTGGTTGGGGTTTTTGTTTGTTTGTTTGTTTGTTTGTTTGTTTTTCGAGATAGGATTTCTTTGTGTTGTCCTGACTGTTCAGGAACTCTGTAGACCAGGCTGGCCTTGACCTCACAGAGATCTGCCTGCCTCTGCCTCCCAAGTGCTAGGACTGAAGATGTGTGCCACCACCATCCAGCTACAATGCCAGTTTTTAAATGTCATACTAGTGATTGTGAGCCCAAGCTAGAATGGATGTCCTCAGAGGGAGGGACACATGTACATGAAAATCCACATAGAAGGAAGGAGCCTGAGCCAGAAAGGAAGGCTGGAGAGTTTCTTAGAGGCCATGGTGGCTTAGCTGAAACATCAAAGGCAAGGAATGTGTGGGGACAGAAGAATGTTCTGGAGTGCAGACAATAATAGGTGAAAAGGTCCCGCGGTTAAAGCACTGTACAGCATTGTAGGACCTCCCAGGGCCATGGTGGGAGAGCAGTGACCGGGTGGGAGCTCTGGAGAGGTCGGTGGCCAGCAGCCCACCATGTGGGGTCTGGAAAAGCCATCTTAAGGGTGTTACACTCCATCCTAGAAATAGAGGGAAGCCTTTGGGCAGTGAAAATGGGTGCTAACAGTGAATTCATAATCTTTTGTTTTTCGAGACAGGTTTTCTCTGTGAGACCTCTATCAGCTAGGTTGTGGTGGAGCACACCTTTAATCTCAACACTTAAAAGGGAAAGGCAGGCAGATCTCTGAGTTTGAGGCTAGCCTGGTCTACAGAGCAAGTTCCAGGGCAGCCAGAGCTACATGAAGAAACCCTGTTTCAAACAAACAAAAATCCCTCTACCTAATAAAGTAAATCAATTAGGTAGACAACCTGAGGGGGTGCAGCCAGGCCAGTCACAGTCCCCTGCAGCTATCTGTGACCCGGACATCAGAGGAGTTCCACTGCTCAAAGAACACCACAGACAAGGAGGCAAAAAAGAATATAGGAGGTGGGGAAGGTTGTGGAGGATTTTCTCTCAGGTATAACGTGGCTATTGCAATTCTTGAATGCCGCAACTGCAGTTATTAGTACAAGAGTCCACAAGCTTGGGCCCCTCAGCACCGTAAGGTGCCCCTGCTCCTGTAAGCAACTCTGATTAAACACACTAGGTCATCAGAATTGGGGGGGGGGGAGATGAAGAAAAAGTAAAGGTAAATAGGAGGCAGAGGCAGGCAGATCTCTGTGAGTTTGAGGCCAGGCTGGTCTACAAAATGAGTTCCAGGACAGCCAGGGCTATTGCACAGAGAAACCCTGTTTCAAAAATTAATTAATTAGTTAGTTAAAAATAAAGACAAGACAATTGGACTGGTCGGAGCTTGTGGGGGTGGGGGGACGGGGACCTCTGTTTGACAGTTTCAAGCAGAAGGGGGAAGATAATTACCAAAGTACATTATATAACTGTACCCAGGTAGATCTTGGTGAGTTCAAAACCATCCTGGTCTATATAGTGAGTTCCAAGACAACCAGGGCTGCACAGTGAGACCCTGTCTCAAAAAACCAAAACAAATTATATGCATGTGCAAAATTGTCTAAATCAAATCCGTTATCATATGTAACTAATACATATGATTGAAAACCTGTGAAAATCGTGGGGAGAGGCAGAAAGTGGCTAGGGAGACCAGGGTGAATGGAGACATTTAGGAGAAGTAAGATTAATGAGATTAGAGGATGGATTACATATCGGGAATGAGCATGAAGAACAGACTGAAGGTTTTGACTCAAAGATGGTGGCTTCTCTAAGCCAGAGAACTGGAAAGGTTTATATGGAATGTTACAGCTTCCATCGTGGGTGAGGCAAGTTTGCATTCTCCAGCAGAAAGAACCAGTGCCAGTGAACACTGGACTCAAGATACAGCTCCCAACTAAAAGGGAATGCAAGATGGCTTCTTCTGAGCTGCTGTGAGTAATCATGGCCCAGGAACAAAGACTGGGGTCATCTGTAATTCCTGTAAGTGGTGTGTGAACTTCCATATCAAAGAGGAAGAGTCTTGAGCATTTTACAGTGACATTGGTCCATCAGGTAGGTTACAAGTAAGTGAGGGAAACCTATAAATTGTCAGATAACACACTCAGGTTTAGGTTTGTGGAAGCCAAATCCCACCAAATGAGAGTAAAGGCCATTACCCAAATTAGCCAAATTTATAGCAAACTTTGTTATATGTACACAATAGTGCTGGACCGGTGACTGTCCCTCCACAACTGTGGGATTGAGAGGTCGGCCTCAAACATAGGAGAAGTGGGGTTTTGTAACCCCAAAACTGCAAGACTGGGGGGTTTCCAAGGGTCAGGATTTTCAGAGGAATTTAGTTGCATAGAAATTTGGCAGAACATCTCAAAATTATTTGGCAGATATTTTTATCAGGGTAGAGGTCAGAATATAGTCAGGGATTGAGTCAAATTCCAGAAAATGGGTCAAGACATGGTTTGAATGTTTTAGAGAAAACAGGAATGACTTATTTTGACCTTGACGTCTTTCAGGAGTTCGATCTCTCCTCCCATGTACGTTCTGAAAATTGAACTCAGGTTGTCAGGAGGCTTGGTGGCTAATCCTCTGCCTGCTAGGCCATCTCAGCCCACTACTAATGCCTTTAATAGCAGCTTCCTCATTAAGAATACAAGCTCTGAGACTGGAGAGATGACTCAAAGGTTAAAAACACTCGTTGCTGTTGCAGTGTATGGGTTCAGTGCCCAGCACCCACATACAGCCTACAATCGCCTGTAATTCTAGTTGCTGGGAATCCAGGCCTCTAGTTGCTGGGCACCAGGGATGCATGCAGGTCACCTGCGTTTATGCAGGCAAAACACTTAGACACATAAAGTAAATCTCTCTCTCTCTCTCTCTCTCTCTCTCTCTCTCTCTCTCTCTCTCTCAAAGGAATAGAAACTGCAAGGACAAAGGCAATGTCTATCTCAGTGATTTTCAACTGGGAACAATTGTGACCACCAGGGGACATTTGGGGTTGTCAAAACGAAAGCAACAAGGTGTACTTGGCTGGTAGAGACCAGAGATGTCATCAAACACCCTTTGGTGCACAGGGCAGTCCCACAACAGAACTATCCACCCAAATACCAGAAATACCAAGGGTAGCTGACTATGGTGGCACACGTCTTTAATCCCAGCATTCAGGAGGCAGAGGTAGACCTGTGAGGCTGGCCTAGTCTATGTAATGTGTTCTAGAAAAGCCAGGGGTACATAGAGAGACCCTGTCTTGGAAGAAATGAAGTGCAAAGGGAGTGACTGTCACCTTGTTGACTGACGTGCCCCAGCATGGAGCACAGAGTCTTACAGCCTGAGGAGTCTCCTGTGCACTCTGGGAAAACATTTATTTTCCTATTGTCACAGCAGTCAGAGAGGAAGGTCAGGTTTCATGATGACAGCTCAAAGGAGTCATATCTTCCATAGTCAGGGTAATACATTTCCAGAAAACACCTAATAAATATGATTCTCTGGAGTTCTAAATGAAAATAGCAGCAAGAGTTTGCTCATGAGGATTGAAGGGGAATGAATCCTGAAGAGAGACCAGATAAATGGTCATTGCAACAACTTATGTAGACTAGGGCTTTTTGAGATCATCCTGAACTCTAAAAAACAAAACAAAACCCTCATAAAACACATTTTTAATCAAAACTCTGTAGTAATCCTTTCAATTTCCTCACAGAACTAAAATGTTTCTGGGTCCTTTGGGAACCAGGGCCTGGCGTGGAGAGGGGGGAGACACTCGTGGCAGATAAGTGACATGGTGTTCACTGATCACATCACTTTGTTTTGTAGCATGGACAGAAACACTGACAGAGATCCACAGAAGCAACTGGACCAGAAGGCCATGAATGCGCTTGCCCAAAATTCACACGATGGATTGCTGGTTACAAATATTAACCAGACCCAGGACCTACTGGTAACAACCGTAGCGCTTCCGTTCACCAGTGATGCTTTCAGATCCGCAGGGAACGTGGGATGTACTGAACCCTTCCTTCAGTAGGAATGTGAATGTCATTAAGCATTCCTCTCTCGCCCCTAGCTTTCTATATAGAAACAGGGAGTTTCTGTATTGGCCAGAAAGCCCTTCAGCCTCCAGGAACATGGTTAGGTATTTAGGAGCCTGTGAGAATTCTGGTTTCATTATCAAAGCATTTGATTCGAAAGCTCCCCTTGCTCAGATTTCCTTGTAGGACTCCGTAAGAGCTAGGTCCTGAAGTCCACTTCAGGAAGCACTGTGGGAACGGGAGAGTCAGGGCAGAAGGCATAAGGAAAGAAAGCAAAAGCGCCTTGCTGGTTTCAGGCTCACTCTGAATAGAAGTGAGCTGTCTTCCTACAATCACGCACGACTCTGAATTCTCTCTACCATGGAAGCCATTGTCCTTACAAGTTGTGAGTGCAAGGCAGCAGCCACCTACAATCCACACTAGACTACAAAAACACCAGTCAAAGGACGCCCAACCCTAGAGTTATGATGCCAGCAACTAAACAACCAGAAAAGGAGCCAGCGTCTACCTTTCTCAAGCAATAGAAACAAGGAAACCAGGCATGGTGGCACTGACCTAAAATCCCAGCACTCTAGATGTGGAGGCAAGAGGATTGGGAATTCGAGGCCAATCTCAGCTCTCTGCTACAGAGTGAGTTTGAGGCTAGCCTGGAACACATAAGACCATTTCTAAAAAGGAAAAAAAAAAAAAAGAAATGAGGATCTATGGGTAGTTCTAAGAAGAAATCACTCAGTGATATCAGTTGCCAGTGGCGTGTATCTTTGTTTCATCTGATTTCATACCAGAGTAACTCACTTTCCGAGTGTGGGACACACCTGACTGTATCAGGTGCAGACAGGTCTCTCGTTTCTTCTCTCAACAGTGGGAGAGTTCTGATTGCCCAACGCTGAGCCCGTAGTGTCCTCCATGCAAAGTGTCCACTTCAGACACAAAGTCCCACCCCAGCTAAGAACCTATTAGCAGCTGATACCCACAGGCAAAGGGAAAATCAGTTTCTCCAATGGAATGTCACTGGGTATATCAGCCACACTCCTGGGCAGGCCCCATGCCTAGGTGTAGTTGGCCAAGACAAAAGGAACTTAATTATTTTAATTACTTGTAGAATTTTTTGTTTTGTTTGGGCATGTTTTTTGTCGTAATGGTTTCTTGTTTGCTTGCTTTGATTTTTGTTTTTGTAGTTTTTCTAAGAGAGCATAAAATTGGAGAAAGATCTGAGAGGAGTTCAGGCATGGGGAAAATATGATGAAAATATATTGTATGAGCTGGGCATGGTGGCATACGCCTTTAATCCCAGCACTCGGGGGCAGAGGCAAGCGGATCTCTGAGTTCAAGTCCAACCTGGTCTACAGAGCAAATTCCAGTACAGCCAGGGCTTCACATAGAGACCCTGTCTAGAACAACCAATATATAGATATATAGTAGATAAGTAATTTATATATATACAGGTATATATAAATTTTAAAATGAAAAGTGTGCACTTTAACAGACTAGCAGCAGGACCCTCAGTCATAAGCAGTGTATGTAGGTATGAACTTTGACATATCTGCAGGGCAAAAGCCACAGCCTAAAACATGGCACGCCATTTCAAGTGCAGGAAAAAGGGTGCATGATCCGAGTCATATGCAAGGTGTCCTGGAAAGGAACAGTGCCACCTAGTGGTCACAGGATGCAGAGCCTGGTTTCCTGAAGCACATGGCTGGGACTGTGATCTCTGACATTGAGCCTCCCAAAGGCTGGAGAGGCTTTCTTGGGGTTGAGTTCCACAATGAGGACTCTCGTGCAGACACTGGAGTTTATGTTCCGAGAAGCCGTGAAGTGTGCTGGCTACAAGCTTGACTTGATAAAGCTTTCCAGTGAATTCCAACTACACCACCCTCCTTAATTGTGTGACGTTGGGCAAATGACTTCAGTTCTCTGCCTCAGTTTCCTTGTCAGAAAAGCGATGTTCTCCTGGGATTCCTTTACTTTACTAAATGGAAAGTGCCCCACACATCCTAGGTGCGGTATTAGTGTTTGCAGTCAGTAGGAGTGTGTTTTCACACATCCTGAGCACTTGCTAATTTCCTTTTGGAACTAAGCGGGTCTTGGGAAAGGATGCAAGGTGAGCGACACCATGGAGCTGGAATGTGCTAACAGCCTTTTATTTTCACTGTCTTTGTTTGGTGCCAACCCTCTGCTGACAATCAAATCTGAATGCAAAGAACCCCGCTTTGAGAACTAGGTGCAGAGGAGCTCAGGGTCACTCACTTTCTGTGCCCTAGCCTCACACAGCTAAAGAGAAGGGGCACTGCTTCGCAAGAAGGCTGAGACACGGAGACGCCCATGTGTGTGTTCTTCCTGTGTCCTCTGTTCTCTGCAGAGTGGCTCATACCTCTGCAGTGGACAGAATTCAGCGTCCGAGCAGCACCTTGCCCACTCCAGTGAGAGCCCTGACACATACATGTCCAATGACAGACCACCAAGGTCAAGTATGTACCCAGAAGGGATCTTTGAGCTGAACTCAGGCCATTTCCATATTTTCACATAGTGTGTGTGTGTGCATGTGTATGTGTGTGTACATGTGTATGTGTGTGCATATGTGTGTGGGCATGTGTATGTATGTGTGTATGTATGTGTGTGTGTGTGTGTGTGTGTGTAATGAGTCTTTCTCTGTACTGCCAACTACCAAATAATGACATGGAGACTTATTAATTTTGAAATCTTGGCCTTAGCTTAGGCTTGTCCCCACTAGTTCTTATAACTTAACTTAAGCCATTTATTTTAATCTGCATTCTGTGTGTAACTCCTTACCATCTCTCCATATTGCTCATGCTGCTTCTTCCACATCTGGCTGATGACTCTGCCTTCTTCCCAGAGTTCTCTCTGCCTCCAGGAGTCCTGTCTATACCTCCTGCCTAACTATTAGTCATTCAGATTTTTATTACGCCAATCACCACAATACATTTTCATACAGTGTACAAATATCCCACAATATTTCCCCCTTTTGTCTAAATAAAAAGGAAAGGTTTAAACTCAAACATAGTAAAACTATATACAATAACAATAACTGTCAGAAAGGGATTATATTCACAATGTCTTAATTTATTTGTATTTGGCATGTTTGGAGAAAATACTCTATTATCTATCTTATCTTGATGAATTTAAAATTTTATACCTAAACCATTTTCTATAGTAACTTGTATTTCCATCCTAAAACTATCATTTTAGACCTCAAAACATTTTCTTTTTTTAAACTTTTTATTTTAATTTTATGTGCATTGGTATTTTGCCTGCATGTCTGTATGAAGGTGCCCCTGGAACTGGTGTTACAGACAGTTGTGAGCTGCCATGTGGGTACTGGGAGTTGAACCTGAGTCCTCTGGAAGAGCAGTCAGTGCTCTTAACTGCTGAGCCATTTCTCTATCCCCCTCAAAACATTTTCTTAAACAATTTAAGCTTTTATATCCCTCAACCTTATATACTTTATACCTCTTTTGTGAGCTTCTTTTCTGAATTTGGTACCAAGGAAAGTTGTAACTATCTTGTCTTCAACTCCATCAGAGACCTAAGAGGGATATAATAATACCTGAGTAAACAGTAAGTGCAAATAACTTCCAAAACTATAAAAATGACAGAGACATCTGACTGCCTGGACAGTCACCCAACATCCCTCTGCAATGTTGGCAGCATCCATATTCAGCCTACAGGCCTATAATATCTGACAGGATGTTTTTGTGAAGTGAGAATTTTGAAGGACTGTCCTACCTTGTCTTGGCAAAGTTCAACAGTTACATTCTTTTGTGTCCTGCTTGTCCAGTTTGAACAGCATACTGTCAGCAATTGAGGCAAGGGCAGTTTCTTGCCCAGATGGCTAACTTTGACACAGTGAAAACAAACTCCATATGGAGGCTCTTCAATGACAATCATTATTTTTTTTTAAATAAATTGGTGCTGCCAGGAGCAGATGTATCTCACTCTCATGAAAAGCCTTAGGTTATTGCAAACATTTTAAGTGCCATATTCTGTAGGTCTCTGAAGACCACTTATCTATCTAAAGTATACATCTGTTTAAATTTTAAAACATACCTAACTACAAGTTCAATCTTTATAGATGGCTAACTACTAACCTATATTTCTTAATCATACATTACGTTTTTAAATGAGCTACATAGGTACAGTATCTTAAACAAGAGTAGAAACATAAATGCAGTATAGAAAAATCCTTAAATTTGTATCAATATATAAAAATCCATACCAATGTAAAATATTTGAGACTAGTGGTTATTCAAAGTAGACTCAATAATCCACCCTTTTATTCCATCATTCTGTATCTCCCTTTTCCCTTCAGAAAGAGATACCTGAATCTAATCTTTGTTCAGCTTTTTTTCCTGATCATGACCAATAACAACTTTTAATGAACCCCCCCCCAAAGGATGAGGAACATCCATAATCCACCTAAACACCAAAAATCACCCATCCCACCTATTGGGAATGTGGTTATTGTGTTCTCTAGACTGTTTTTTTTTTTTGGTCTGGGGGTAATAACATCTTTAGGGGACCCTGATAAAATTGGGATAATGATCAAGTCCTGGGAGAGCTAGCTGTATCATGTGTTGTCCAGTCTCTGTGTGATGGGAAAGTGCAGGACTTATCTGAAGTCCTGGCTGGAGTAATGGATGGAACATCTCGTCTAGCAGCTTTGAAATTGTTCTGGATACAGAATTTTGAGGAAACTGCAACAGAGACATTCTGAGAGGCTGAATTACATAGGCTACTTGTTTTCATTGGTGTCTGGTCCTTTTTTTCTGAAAACACACAAACTTTTAAAGATAACGTGCATGTTTGCATTAACACAAGTATGGAATGGGCAGTGTGCACAAGTCAGTTAAAGGTGATTTATTGTTGTTGTTCTATGTTTGAACAATGAAAAGGCATTTGTAAACTTTATAAGTTATGTCTGGGCTTTATAACCATAACTATATAACTTTAATATAACCATAACTTTATAACTATAACATAAATCTTTATCCATGCCATATGAAAGTATGTCATGTAATAATAAATCATGAGAACTCTGTAGCCAGCAAGATTTATCATGTCTCTTCCAGTCTCAGAGCTGCTCTTATGACAAGGGATCAACTTATACACCACCTGTCCTGTAGTCTTTCTTGGCTTTTCCCCTCATGTCTTTAGCCAAGATCCTCAGAAGGTCTCCCCCACTCAAATCTGATCTTATTAATTTTGAAGTGATCCATAGCTTTTTGTTTCCTGTGGAAACAAGGGCATATCTTCTCCCCCAACATAACACATATACTAATTTCCATTCTAAAGTTAAGACATCCCTAAATTATATAAACTGATTTAATTGAGCAGTTTCTTCGTGAGAGACAATCCGATGTATCTCAGCAGCTGCCATTCACTCATCAGCATGCAAAAAATTCAAAGTCAGCAATAGTACCATACAGGATCCAGATACCCTGTGTATTTCCTGTTTTATGTGGCTTATTCTTTTTATATTACTTTACTCTGTCTTTAAAGATTTTATTATTTTAAATTATTTTTTACGATTGACTATACCCTTTGTTTTCCTGTATGTTTTTAAAAGGTATTTTTGGTCTGATCTGTTTTCCTGTGCCTTCTTTGATCACGTGAGCCAAGCTTTAACCCACTCCGCCACTCTTCTTAGCACATGGCTGACTGGCTCTGCCCACTCTTTCGTCCATGAGAGCCAGCCTTAAGCCTGCAGTATGGTTGGGAGCTGTGTTTAACCAGGAGCTGCATTTAACCACCCCATCTCTGGGAAATTGTTGGGATGTGGCAAGCGTTTTGACTTAGCACGTGAGCTACTCAAGTGCTTGCTATGCAGCAGAGCTGTGCCTCTCTGTACTACGAGCACCAGGTTACTAAGAAGCCAGGTTCTAAGTACCAGATTCTTTTGTTTGCTTGTTTGTTTCAGCTTTCTCAGAACCTTTGTGGAAATAGGTGCCTAGATGTTGGGGCACCATATGTAATTGCCATATGTAACTGTGCCATTTATAACTGTGCCATATGTACCTGCCCTCTCCATACTGCCCATACTGCTTACTCTGAGATACAGTCTGGCAACTCCGCCTTCTTTCCAAGTCCTCTTTCTGCCTCCAAAGCCCCGCCTATGCCTCCTGCCTAGCTATTGACCATTCATTCAACTTTTTATTATGCCAATCACAGCAATACCTTTTCATAGATTGTACAAATATCCCACAACATATATATGTCTGTGTGCATCTATGTCTGTGTGTATGGTGTGTGCGTTTGCATCTCTGTGTGGTATGTGTGTGTGTGGTATGTATACATCTGTGTGGTGTGTGTGTATATGTATCTGTGTCTGTGTGATGTGTGTGTGTCTGGGTGGTATATATGTGTCTGTGTGGTGTGTGTGTATATGTATCTGTGTCTGTGTGGTATGTTTGTGTGTGTGTCTGTGTGGTGTGTGTATATGTGTGTATATGTGTCTGTGTCTCTATGATGTGTGTGTGCCTGTGTGGTATGTATGTGTCTGTGTGGTGTATATGTATCTGTGTCTGTGTGGTATGTTTGTGTGTGTGTCTGTGTGGTGTGTGTATATGTGTGTATATGTGTCTGTGTCTCTATGATGTGTGTGTGCCTGTGTGGTATGTATGTGTCTGTGTGGTGTATATGTATCTGTGTCTGTGTGGCATGTTTGTGTGTGTGTCTGTGTGGTATGTATGTGTCTGTGTGGTGTGTGTATGTGTATATATGTATCTGTGTCTGTATGGTGTGTGTGTCTGTGTGGTATGTATGCGTCTGTGTGGTACGTGTATGTGTATCTGTGTCTGTATGGTGTGTGTGTCTGTGTAGTATGTATGTGTCTGTGTGGTATGTGGGTGTATGTATATATGCATCTGTGTCTTGTGGCGTATGTATGTGTGTGTATGTGTGTGTATATGTCTCACTATGTGTCTTACAGTGGAACTGAGCTGGTTACAGACTCTTAGTGAACAATAGCTTCTCAGCCTTTTGCCTGAAATGAGGTGAAGTGAATTATGTCCAACTCCATCAGTCTTTGAGACCCTTCTGTAGCCCAAAGACAGCTGCTGTTACACAGCGAGCTCTTGCTGGCCCTGCCTTGCATGTGCTCTTGTGCAGCTTGTACCAGTGCGGCTGTACTTTTATCACACCACTTCTGCTTTCCCACGGTCTTAGTGTTCTGTTGCCATGACAAAGCACTCTGACCAAGGCAACTTATAAAAGAAAGCATTTAGTTGTGAGCTTGCTTACAGAGTGCCCGTGACCCTCGCGGCAGACAGCATGGCAGCAGGCAAGCAGTGGTGGTGCTAGAACAGTAACTGAGAGCTTTATGTGCAGAGGCCACGACTACCACGAGACGGAAGAGAGCCAACTAGGATGGCCTGCACTTTTGGGACCTCAAAGCCACCCTCAGTGACATGCCTCCTCCAACAAGGTCACCTCCCAGTCCTTCCCAAACAGTTCACCAGTTGGGGACCAAGCATTCAAACATAGGAATCACTCAAACCACTACAACTACACCCCAACACTTGACTGCCCTTCACCTTCGCAAACTCCAGCCCCTCCATACCTCCATGGCTGCGGTTGGAATGTGTCTCTCTGGCTCTGTGCAGGGCTGGCTCCTTCTTAGCCTTCAGTGCCTGGCTCAGAGGCCTTGTTTGACTGCTACTCAGCCAGGCAGCCTCCCAAACCACCCTAGTCACTTTCTGGCCACTCTCCCTGCTGCTTCACAGAAATGTTCCTTTCTGACACTCTCCTGCATACTGATTTCATTTCTTTCTCACTGACCACCTACCACACTAGAACACAAACTGTGAGAAGACAAGAATACTCTCATTTGCACTGTAGCCCGGGCACCAAGGATGGGACCAGTTCAAAGCAATGACTCAGAAATACCCCAGAAGAGAGAAATGAGAGACTGTCTACATGCTGGCTCTGGGAAACATCATCAGTGCTAAGTGGTTGTCACGGGGCTTGAATCCCACTACCAGGACCACACACACATCCTGAGCTTAGGGTTAAATGACGCAGATGTCACTAGACACAAGATGCCATCATGCATTTGACGGCTGAGTCCTGTGATGAGTAGGAACTTGCTCTTCTAAGCACCCACTCACTCACTGCTCTGGTTCTGGTCTCTGGGGTGGAGATAGAATGGCCCGGTCTCTGCTCGACCAGGTAATGTTTGCTGAGGCTCTTAGAATGCTAAGAACTTACTTGAAAATATCTAGAGTGCACAACTGTGGAAATAAACAAGATCATCCCACTGAGAACTAACCAGAAATATATCCGGACCTCTCTCACTACAAGGGAGGCAGACCCCATGACTTGTGTTTGCCATGGACTCCACAACAGGGTGGGAAATAGAGAACTTCAAATGGGAAAAAGGGCTTCCTCCAACACCTCCGTCTATAAACTCTGGGCATGGGAGAGCGGGGGAAAGACTCAACAGGGGAGAGCGGGGGAAAGACTCAACAGAAGACGGCATCTTACTTGATTGGTTCTGGAAAAACTTTACTTTCTCCAGGTGGTCATGGGTTGGAAGCAGGGGCACACAACCATGAGAAGCTAGCAGTATCGATAAAATCCCAGCCATTCTGGGCCAATTTTTGCAGAAGTCATGATTCTACTATCAGGTTGTCTGGTCATTGTGTTTGATCACGCACACAGAGCTGCTCTTGACTCTGTGAACATTTAGGGCCTGATGTGAGGGTGGTGTTTCCAGGGGTACCAGCTTCATGCTCACATGCTCTCTCAGCAAGGAGATTAGCTTTGCTGTTGCTGTGTTGTTGGGGTTGGTGTTTTGAGACCGGGCCTTGCTCTGTAGCCCAGGCTGGCTGTGATTACTGGTATGTACCAGGCTCCCTGAGTTTGCAGCCCTTGGGTGTCTGTGTGGAGGGAACCAATTGCACCCTTGTCTGTATCCCCAATTCCCACTGTTTACTGTGTGACTCTGCTTTATGCGTTGCAGAGGCTGCAGGGAAGTGAAACTCGGGCCTCAGATCCGGAAGACTCTGAAGACTGGCTCTCAACTCACAGTTTAAAGTTTGAGAAACTCACCTTGCCTGACCTGATAAGCCTCGGCACAGTTGAGCTGTAAGTCTGACATCCTCCCATCCTTCCCCCCAAGCACCCCAAGGTTGCAGTGGCGCACTCGGCCCTGAGCCTGAGAAATCCCAGATAAAGCTTTGCTCTTTCAGAGACGTGCGTGGCAATGCCGTGCCCAAAGTGCGTTTCTCCACGCAGACCATCCGCCGCTTTGAATCAAGGCTTTCCGGGTAAGTTTCCCAGTGTCCTCCAGCACCTCTGGGCTTGAGGCCTTTTCTCATTGAGGCCTGCTCACGACGGGGACCAATCGGCGATTTCAGTGGACCTTAAGCTCATCTCGTCTACCTCGGATTTGTCCTTCTCAGACGAAAACGGTGGGCTAGATTAGCATCTCCCCGGTGCCCTTGGATGAATGCCCCAGATGTCCCAGCTTCATCTTCTGGTTAACGGCTGAGGGCTCTGCCAGACCTTTGCAGATGTGTGTCAGACAGGCTTGTGCCCAACTCCCAAACCAATTATTGTTATTTTATGTGTGTGGGTGTCTTGTCTACATGTATGTTAGTGCACACATATGTGCCTGGCATCCACGAAGTCCAGAAGAGGGTGCTGAATTCCCCCAGAACTGGAATTACGGATGATATGAGCTGCCTGGTGGGTGTTGGGAACTGAACCTTGATCCTCTACAAGATCACCAAGTACTCTTTACTGAGGAGCCATTTTCCCCAACCCCACCCAAACCAATCTGGATAGCACAAGTAGCATACACACACACTTGAGTGCACACTGGTACACACGTATGCACACACACATACACACACACACAAACACACACACTCACAAACATCTTCTCATAATCATTACACAGAACAGTCTTAAGGTTCCATCCCACTCTGGGCGGCAGTGGTGCACGTCTTTAATCCCAGCATTCAGAAGGCAGAGGCAAGTGGATCTCTGTGAGTTCAAGACCAAACTGGTCTCCAGAGTGAGTTCCAGGATATCCAGGACTTTACACAAAGAAACCCTGTCTTGAAAAATACAAAAGAAAAAAGAAAAAAAAGATTCCATCCAGCTGTAGCTGCAGTAATCTGTGATCTATAATTATTGCTGCCTAAGGTTTCCCAAAAGGTTATGATGATAATTAATAGCTAACATTTATTAATGTGCCAGAAACTCTGCTAAAGGCTGCCTACAAAATCTTATTTCATCTTTATAACTGCCCAAAACACTGTATTATTCTCAAACTAATTATCAAAAGTCAAACCAGCTTTAACCAAAAGTCAGTTGCTCAACGATGATCTCTACAGCACCCAATTAGTTGGGTTTATCAAAATGCTTTAACTATAAATTTTATAGAAAGTTTTGGGGGTCCGAATGTTTGAAAGGTTTTAAATAACTACATGATGTTCAGTTAGTTCGTTCTTTTGTTTGTGACAGAGTCTATGTAACTCAAACTGGCCTTCAACTTGAGATCCTCCTGCCTCAGCCTCCCAAGTTACTGGATCACAGTATGTGTCCCTGCACATATGTAAATTTCTATAATATTTGGCTCTGTTGTTTTGAATTATAAATCCAACATTTTGTTTTTATTTGTTCTTTGATAATTTAATACATTATGCCATTAAATATGGTCATATCTACTCTTCCTTTCCTCCCAGATCCTTCCCCTAACACCCCCTCCCAACTTCATATCATAGCCCCTCCTCCTCTTCCTTTTGATATGTCACTAAGTCCAGTTAGTTCTGTTCATATGTACATACGTGTGGGGCCACCCAATGGAGCACGGGTAATATACCAGTCACCATCCTGACAAAGATAGATAGGAATCTAAATCTGCTTAACTAATCAGGCGTTTGGCACATTGACTTAGACAGACTCCTGGAATTATCTTTATGTAGAAGATGATGAACCTTTGGGATTCGGTGAGGATGCTACACCTACCAAAGCTCACACAGTCCACAAATGGCAAAGCAAAGTCTCAAACACAAGCATGTCTCAGTGTGAGGCTTCGTGTCTTCGCCATATGTTCACACTCATGGCTCCATCATGATTCTGCCTGCTACTCCAGCCTCATGAATTCATACCCATTAACCTTCCGGCCTCCCATGCTCTTCTCTCCCAGCTGCCCTCCGTGAGGCAGCTCAGTAAGATTCAAGTGACTGGGGCTTCCCATGAGCACCTGTCAGCTGCTGGTGTTCACCCTTCAAGGCAGTGTTTGCTTTGCTGTAGGCACAGTGGTCAATACATCCTCTTGGCTTCTTTTTAGGAACTGATATTCTGTTAATCAATCCAAGAAACGGCTGCTCCCTGCCACTGTCCCTGTGGCCAGTCCCCAGGAGACTTGGAACCGTGTCTTCTGTAAGACCCATGTCTGAGGAGTCGGGAGAGAAGGCTCAGTTAGCTAAGAGCCCTTGTTGCCCTTGCAGAGGACCTGTGTTTGAATTCCAGTGGTCTCACAAATGCTCACAGCTACCCATAACCCCAGTTCCAGAAGGTCTGATACCATCTTCCACTTCTCTCTTCCTCGTGCACCAGGCATACACATAGTGTGGACACATCCAGGAAAAACACCTGAAAACACACAAAAAATAATTTTTTAAAAGACTCACATCTGAGTAAGAGCAGGCTTGTCCCTCTACCTTCCACACGAGAACACTGCCCCCATCCTCCCAGGCTTGTGTCTCAGCAGCTCATTAGTGCCCTGCCTTGCTTCATAGGAGAGCTGCAGCCAAGCCCTGGTCCCTGCACAGGTGCCTCCCCCACCCTGCTGCCGCCGCAGCATGGTGCCCTGGCAAACACGTACCTTTAGCTCACTCTTTATTACGTTTGTCTTACATTCTCCACAAGGCCTTAAAAATTAAAAATTCTGCCAGGCGATAGTGGCACACGCCTTTAATCCCAGCACTGGAGAGGCAGAGACAGGCAGATCTCTGTGAGTCCGAGACCAGCCTGGTCTGGTCTACAGAGCGAGTTCCAGGACAGACTCCAAAGCTACACAGAGAAACCCTGTCTCAAAAAAAAAAAAAATTAAAAATTCAGCCAACGAGGGTAGCTCATGCCTCTAATTCCAGAGTGGGGAGGCTGAGGCAAAAGACCTAGAGCCTGAGGTTGGACCAGTGTCTGAGGTTGACCGGTGAGAAGGCTCGGTGAGTAAAGGCTGCTGTACAGGCCTGGGTTGCTGAGCTGAATTCCTGGGCTCCAGAAGGTGGTGGTGGGAAGCTGACTCCTCCCACTAACACATTTGCCCCAGAACACAGACTTTCTCCCTCCCTCCCCCCTCCTCCTCTCCTCTCCCGCAACATGCATACACAAAGTACTTAATTAAATTTTAGAATTAAGAAACAATAAAAGAGAGTCTGAGACCAACCTGGGCTCCAGAATAAGATTCTCCCTCAGAGATGTGGAAAAGGCCAGGCATGGTGGTACACACCTTTAACCCAGCAACAGGGAGGCAGAGGCAGACCGCATTCGGTGAGTTGGAAGCCAGCCTGATCTACATAGCAAGTTCTAGGCTAGCCAGGGCTATACAGTGAAACTCTGTCTCAAAAAAATAAAAAAATAAAGTAAAAGAGAAAGTTTTTACTTAAAAATTTAGATAAGCACAACTTGCAAAATCCTAGCCCCTTTCCCCTGTGCGTGTCAATGCTTGGTGATGGGTCTCTCGGGTTTCTCCCCAGCACTATTGAGCTCTATCAGCAGAGGATGCGGTGGCTCACAGAAAACAGCAAGAAGGTAATGGCACACGTGTGGGCTCCTCGCGGCATCCTCAGCCCAGCTGCTTGGGGAGAGCATTTGCCCTGCAGACGATGGCGGTACAACTAAAGTTGGCTTCCACTAAAACAAAGACTTCCTAGCCCGCAAACATGGAACCCACAGACACACTCTGTTCCTCATATTCAAAGGATGAAGCATGCCAGCTGGCTAGGCCTGAGACTAGTGCTCATGTTTAGGGAAACAGAAGCAGGAGGGCAGGGTAAACAAAGAGGGCTGGGAGGAGAGAGCTTAGCGCTTCCAGACCTCATGGACAGAGAAGATAGATGGAGGTACATGGGCTCCCAGATGGAAAAGGGTATATGTACAACTGGGGGGGTGGGGCGGTGGTATCTGGGCGGAGGTGGGGGGTGGCATCTGGGGGGGCGGGGTTAGATCAGGGTCTCAAGCAAGCCCTGTGCAGCCCCCAGCAGGTCTGCTCCAAAGTTTTCAACGTAATTGTCCAGAGTTCAAAATCTTCCTAGTTTATTTTGGGGCCTGTTTTCTGACTTCCCTAGAAAAAGGAAACTGTCTGGGACTGGGCTCTGGCTCCTCAGATGCACTTACAGTTACTTTTATGGGGAAAATCCTACAATTTTGATAGTGTATTTTCAAACTCTTATAATAGCTTTTGTACATTTAAAAGATTTATTTCTCTCTCTCTCTCTGTATGTGTGTATGTGTGTGTTGTGTGTGCGCACGCATGTGCGTGTGCAAGCCCTCAGAGGGCATTGGATCCCCTGGAGTAAAGGTTACAGATGATTGTGAGCTGACGTGGGCTGGGTACTAGGAGCTAAGCACCAGTCCTCCGCAAGAGCAGAAAGCTCTCTTAGCCAGCTGAGCTATTTCCTCAGGCCCCTTTCTACACTTTATTTTTTTACAGGGTTTTAAAAAATAATTATTGTATTTTCTGTATATGGAAGTTTTTCCTGTAAACATATCTGTGCACCAGATGTGTGCCTGGTACCCATGGAGGCCAGGGCATCAGGACCACTGGAAATGGAGTGATTGACCACTGTGAGCCACCCTGTGGGTGCTGGAAATGAAACTCAAGGTCCTCTGGAAAAGCAGCTAGTACCCTGAACAGCTGAGCCTTCTCTCCAGCCCCCTCCTTACATTTTAAAGGGAAGAGATGGAGCTCCAACTTTTAACTTCTGTTTCCATGAGGCTGGCAATGCCCTGGGGAAACCCAGCCTTCATTTGGATCATAAGTACCATATGGGACTATTTATGGATCAATATCAGGTAAATCAAGAATACAATGAATATTTATGAGATAAATATCAGGTACCATTCCAGAAGTAAGAAGCAGGGCAAAGCAATGTGGAGACCAGAGATGAGGCTAGTCAGGAAGATACGTTTCCAGGGAAGCAGCCTAGCTGCTGTCTAGGCACACAGTTGAGTGCACAGAAAGGGACACAGGACAGGTGAGGTGAAAACCATGGTACCTTAGAGTTAGGTGCTGCCATAGACGGAATGAAATAGATTCAGGAAATAGTTGAGCAGGCAGGATTTGTGGGTGTCTAGGCCAGTGCCGAAAGCTATTGACTGAACTGTGAAAGGCTAAGGGAGGAACAGGTTGGGGGGGTGGGGAAATCAGGAGGCCTTGTCTGGGTCCTAAGAAGTAAGAGAGTTTCACCAACTATCCAGATAGAGTGAAGAGCAGGGCTCAGTGGCACATGTCTGAAGGTCCAAGAGAGATCTTGGTGATAGCTCTAGCCATAATCACAGACATTAGGGCGAGAAACATAAGACTCATGAGTTCAGGGGGTGGGGGTTTGACTCGGTAGTAGAATACTTGCCTAGGAAGCCCAAGGTCCTGAGTTCAGCACTATTAGAAAGGAAGGAAGGAAGGAAGGAAGGAAGGAAGGAAGGAAGGAAGGAAGGAAGGAGGAAGGGAAGGAAGGAAGAAAACGGGATCTGGAGAGATGGCTCGGGGGTAAGAATGCTGCCTGCTCTTCCAGAGGTCCTGAGTTCAATTCCCAACAACCACATTGTGACTCACAACCATCCATAATGAGATCTGGTGCCCTCTTCTGGCGTGCAGGCATATATGCATGTAGAACACTGTATACATAATAAATAAATCTTAAAAATTAAAAACAAAAAATATATGGAATGGGTGTAGAACAGTGGTTTTCAACTGATGTGTGTGTAGTGGTGACTTTGCTGTCACAGGTGACATTTGGCAAGGCCTGAAGACACTTTTGGTTATCACAACTGGTGCTGTGGAGGTGCTCCTGGCTTCTAGTTTAGAAATACCCAGGGTACTGTTAAACACACTGAAATGTTCAGGTCAGATTGCCACAGCAGAGACCCATCTAGCCTCAAACATCCACCGTGCCAAAGCCCAAGAACCCTGATGTAGGTCGAGTTGAGAGTGGATGGTGCATCGCTGTGACTATGACTAAAACCTTTCACATCACTGTCTATTGTGAAGGGAACTCAGAGCAGGAACCTGGAGGCAGGAGCTGATGCAAAGACCATGGCAGAGTGCTGCTTACTGGCTTGCTCCTCATGATTTGTCCTGCCTGCTCTTTTATAGCACTGAGGATCGCCAGCCCAGGGGTGGCACGGCTCACAGTGAGCCCTTCCATGTCAATCACTTGTTTAAAAAATGTCCTACTGGCTTTTCTTCAGCCAGAAAATGGAGGCATTTTCTCAGTTGAGGTTCCCTCATCTCAGAAGACTCTGTGTCAAGCTGACATAAAAACTAGCCAGCATGCCAACTTAAAAAATCAGCATTATGGGCTGGACAGACGGAGCAGCAGTTAAGAGCACCAGCTGCTCTTCCAGAGGTCCTGAGTTTGAGTCCCAACAACCACACGGTGGCTCACAGCCGTCTATAGTGGGATCTGATGCCCTCTTCTGGCATCATAGCCGTCATCATATGGCTGCTGTTGAGTTTCAGGAGTCTGTCTTTCACAGAGAAGACAAACAAAAATAAATAGGGACAGAAAGGAATTAGCTAAAACAACCTGATAGCATTAGACATCAGGCATCACATCCACCAAAGCATGCTTTCCCATAAATTTTCTGTAACAATGAATGTTATTGTATGAGACTGATGTAACAATGCATGTTATTGTATGAGACTGATGTAACAATGCATGTTATTGTATGAGGCTGATGTAACAATGCATGTTATTGTATGAGGCTGATGTAACAATGCATGTTATTGTATGAGGCTGATGTAACAATGCGTGTTTTTGTATGAGGCTGATGTAACAGTGTGTGTTATTGTATGATGCTGATGTAACAATGTGTGTTATTTATGAGGCTGATGTAACAATGTGTGTTATTGTATGAAGCTGATGTAACAATGCGTGTTATTGTATGAAGCTGATGTAACAATGCGTGTTATTGTATGATGCTGATGTAACAATGCGTGTTATTGTATGAAGCTGATGTAACAATGCGTGTTATTGTATGATGCTGATGTAACAATGTGTGTTATTTATGAGGCTGATGTAACAATGTGTGTTATTGTATGACGCTGATGTAACAATGCGTGTTATTGTATGATGCTGATGTAACAATGTGTGTTATTTATGAGGCTGATGTAACAGTGTGTGTTATTGTATGAGGCTATAACAATGTGTGTTATTGTATGAAACTGATGTAGCAATGTGTGTTATTGTATGATGCTGATGTAGCAATGTGTGTTATTGTATGATGCTGATGTAGCGGTGTGTGTTATTATATGAGGCTATAACAATGTGTGTTATTGTATGAGACTGATGTAGCAATGTGTGTTATTGTATGATGCTGATGTAGCAGTGTGTGTTATTGTATGAGTCTGGCCAATAGCTTCAGGAGGAGGCACTTAGAAAGAGTAGGCTTCCACCAACCAGAGCAGACAGCACTTGGAGCCCGGCAGGACCTTGGGTCTTGCTTTTTCTCTAGTAGAATGGGGCTCCCACCTTGCCACATCTTTCTGTTGCACTGAGAGGGTTGTTCACACTTCTGCCTCAAAAGTGCAGGGCTGGGCTGTTTGCACATTTCCTCTTTGGTTTTAGGCATTTGGCCTCATCAAGGGAACAAGAGTGGGACTCCTCATCGATGTGTCCCAGGTCAGCAGTGATGCTCAGAAAGAATTCGAAAATGACCTCACAGTGAGTCTCCTACCTGAGGTGCACCTCCCCCCACTTCTCCACCCTCCCCTGCCGGCTGTACAACCTTACTTTGTTTATAGCAAGTGCAAACCAGGGCCATTCACGAAGAACACTTCCTCACTCAATTAGCACCTCCAGGGGAAGAAATGCGTGGAATTCTGGAAAACCTCCCCCACAGACTCATTTTCACTTACAGTGTGAACTTCTAGTGTTCTCCCCACAACAGAACCTCCTAGATAGACACCCCACCCCTGTAAAAGCCAAAGTTCCCTCAAGACAGGATGTACACTGGAGTCTATTCCATCCTCGTTCATCTGTCTGGGGATGCGCTGGGCTCCTGTCCTTTTCCAGATGCTGAAGCTACGACAGCTTCTTTGGACATCTCCAAAACAGAAACATGGAGCCAGATCGCGGCTCCCTCCACCCCTTCCAGGCTATGACCCTGCTATCTCCTCTGTAAAGCAAGTGGGGAGGACAATATGGCCCTCTCACACAGCTGCCATAGGATGAACCCCTAGGACTACATCTGGCTTGGACAGACACGTGAGGCAATGTGGAAGAGCGTGTCTCCACGGAAATGCCTTTAGATTGGGATAGGCACCAACTGCATTAGCAACAGCTTGTATTTTGTGGAGGTTGAGCAGAGCCTAAAGGCTCCATGTGGGACAGCCATCCCCATTCAGCACTGGTTAGCACAGCACAACTCCCCACCCATGAGGGCAGCCTATACTAGAAGGTGTAGCCATGTAGCCAGGGACAACAGAACCCTGGCTGTGTGAACAACTGTCTCCTTTTGTTCACAGAGTTTCATTGACGAGCAGCTGAGCCTCAAGGAAAAGTTGTATGTCCTGTCCTTCGGTGTCACCACCAAACCCCTCTGGCCGGACCCTGTGGAAGTCAGCACCTCCACGTGAGTGACTGCCAGCTCTCCACCAGGATGTTCACTTCTCCATTCAATGGAATGTTGACATTTGTGTTTGTTCATTCATTTGAATTAAGGCCTCCTGTGGCCCAGCCTGGCCTCAAGCTTGCTGTGCC
>JAQHUG010000016.1:13931023-13942880 GCA_028555095.1 Dicrostonyx torquatus | reverse complement strand
CATTTCAAGATGCCTTTATTTTTAACTGCTGTGTTAGAAATAAACTCCATTGTGTAAATGTACCACGTTTTCTTCATCCACTTTTCTGTTGAGTGGGTTGTTTCCAGGTTTTGGCTATTACAAATAATGCTGCTATGAACATAGTTGAGCACAATGACATGGAGACTTATTAATTATGAATACCCGTCTTTAGCTTAGGCTTCTTTCTAGTTAGCTGCTTTTTAGCTTAAATCAACACATTTGTATATTAATCTGTGTGCTGCCCTGAGGCTCACTTAGCTCATCTACGTACTGTTCATCCTCTACCTTCCTGTTTCCTCTTTGTTTATCTGGCTGCCCCCCTTCTCTGTCTGCCAGCCCTACCTATCCCTCCTCTCCTAGCTCCTGGCTGTTCAACTTTTTATTAGAGCAATCAGGTGCCTTAGGCAGGCAAGGTAAAAAAATCAACCCATCTTTACATAGTAAAACAAATGCAGCATAAACAAATACAACACATCTTTACATAAACAAACATTCTATTCCCCAACAACAGTACCCAGTACCCATCTTATATTCACCTCCTCTCCTTTGTTGCCTTATTTTCCCTCATGCTTGCTTCAATTCCTGTCATTCAGTACCACAGACTAAGGAGAGTCAGCTCCTAGACCACTCCTAGGGCACTGAAAGAAATCCACAGAGTCGGCATAAGCTAAGACTTTTCTGTCTGAGGGGTATGGGAAAAGAAAGACAGACACTCCTATTCTGATGATCTCTCTTTATTCTCTCATGCTGAAAAATCCCAGCTCTCTGTTCCTAACAGTTTTTAGAGACCCGCACAATCTTGCAGGCATTGCATCTGAAGCTCACATACCATTTCTTAAGCAAATGATAAGAAGCAGAGTCGTTCCAACAGCTCACGGTGCAATAGATCCAGATAAATGGTCACAGAGCAAGGAAGGAGCGCTTTCTCTCATTCGATCCTTATTGGAGGGCTAATAACTTGCAGCTGTTAATAAAGGACTTTTAAAGGAGTTAAAAACTAAACTACTAAGGAATCTAAGGGGGAAAAAAAGGAAATTGTAAGCTATATCCTATACTTCTAGGTGTAGAAACATTTTAAACTACCCTTTTGTGATTAACAACCTTGGAAATGTCGGGGAGAGGTGTGTCATCAGGGAGAGTGCTGTGCCGAGCAGCCCCTGAGAGCCCCCCCAGCACTATGATGTGGGCAGAGCACAGATAAGCTGCTCACTGGGCACTCTCCAAGGCACAGTGACATTAAAAAAATGTTTTAAATCGTAAAATATATTTTTCTGTCCTGTATGTAACCCTTGACCATTAAAAGGGAAACTTGTAACTTTCTTGGGGCTATGAAGCTAACTTTTTGTAGCCCTGACCAGTTAGGGAATCTTTCCCTGTGGTGTATCTGAACAAAAGCCATAAAATGGAGGTTAGGAATTTGTGCAGCGTTAATCACTGCCCTGGAGGACCCGCCAGGCCTCGCAGAGAGTGGCACAGCAATTTGCTTCACACTTTTTACCTGGGCTCCACATCCATGACAGCTGACTGTATGTCCTTGTGAGTCAGATTGTGTTTTTCTGGGACTAGTTTATCTTAAAACCCATTGGCAAGGCACCTAAAGCTGCCTTGAAGTTTTAAATCAGCTACCTTGGCAGTTGAAGAAATATGGCTGTTTTCCTAATGTCAGGCTAAACTGTAATCCAAGACAGCTTTTAATGGGAATTTATAACCCCTGACTTGGGTAGCATTTCTTCGTGTTCATTTTTAATCGTCAAAACTCTCTATCAGCTAACGTTATTAATATCAACTAGATAATACAGCTTAAGGAGGAGTCACCTTCTTGACAATTCACAAGTAAAAATTCCCAGTGGATCAGAATGAAATTATGTGATAAACGCACTACAATACAGATAGTAGGGGACTCCCCACATATAAAAACAACATATCAGAAACCAGAGAAGAGCATGTAGCAGCAACAGTACGAAAGCACAGCGTGAACAAACAACCTTCCGGAACCCATATTCCCATAAGCTGACACCTGAATATTAATTGTCATCTGCTGTATTAAATGGTAATGGCCGCTAGCAGTTTAGTGCATCAAGACTCTAGAAGCAATAGGCCATACCACATTTATACCCCATACAGCTCAGGTATGTGGTAGGCTGTGCCATGTAAGTTTGTATAAATATATTCAGTGACATCACAGGATGGCAAAATCACCCAGAGACATTTCTTAGAATATGTCCTGGCCTCTAATTCAAGCACAGGATCTCAAAGGCTATCGCTAAGTCAAAGGGAACCTTGGCAAAAGGAAAAGTATTGGCTCAGGACTCCCAAGACCAAATTCTCAACACAAAGGAGATTTGTTTGCTCCAGAGGGACAAAGGGCAGGGGTAAGAGACAAAGACAGGAGATAAAGGAAGTGGGAGATGCGGAAGGAAACAAGAGAGAGGGGAGAAAAGGGGCAAGGGAGAGGGGGAAGGAATATTTGCCCCAGAGGGACAAATAATAGAGGATTATGTTATATAATAATAGAGAATTCCGAATAGAGAGGAAACAGACGTGACACATGGGAAAGTGGCAGTTGATAAGGTAAAACAGGAAACCCTGTGTAGGATGACGTGTTTTAATTTTTATTGGGCATGTTAATTAGGTGAGCCAAAGGGGGCTTTTGATTGCTAGACTTCAATACTTTGATTTCTGGACCTTGGTAGTCAGCTCTGGGGGAGAAAGTGGCCAGAAAAGAGAATGGACCTTGGGGGCTAGCTTCAGGAAGGGTAAGGCCTGCCAGAGACACATGCTCAAGTGGGCTAGAGTCCTTCACTTGGAAAACCAGGTCATTAAGCTGCACACAACTACAGTTAGGTTGCTGTGTCTCCTTCCAGCCTCCAGGAACTCAAGCTCTGGGTAAAGAAGCTGCAGCCCGAAGGAAGCAGCAACCTGCTGCAAGCCTTGAAGAAAGCCTTTGCTCACAAGGAGCTGAATTCCCTGGTGGCCATATTGAGGAGCTGGTAGGTCTCCTTTCTTACTAAGCAGGTAATAGACTCCATGAAGGAAGTTGATGACTCAAGCAGTGTCTGAGGAAAAAACATCACCAAGCATGATGCTTCACGCACACTTAGAATAATTCTCTTCCTAGGTTACCTGGTATACCTGTGGCAGGACAGCCAAGGCTGGCTAGGGCTGCCATCCACCCAGCTCTGCATCTTAACCCAGGTGACCTGGAACACAGACGATCAGTCAAGAAAGAGTAGAGGGGGTGCGAAGGTTGCTCAGTCAGTAAAGTGCCTGCAAGCATGAGGACCTACGTTCAGTTCTCCAGCACCCACATAAAAAAGCACTGTATGCCCGCAATGTTAGCATTGGGGAGGTGGAGACAGGGGTGCTGGGTGCTTACTAACCAGCCAGACTAGCCAATCGGTGAGTCCCAGGTTCGGTGAGAAACCCTAGCTCGAAAATAATGTAGAAAATAATGATGGAAGACACAAGAAATGGATTTCTGGCCTCCTCATGCACACATACATGCGCGTACAATCACATACAAGAACACTTGCACATACAAATACACACACACACAATGAGATGTTCTCTGGGAATTACCATTTTGGTCTGGGTTGCTCACAGCCTAGTTTCAGGAGTGCCCATGCCTCCTCTTCCATCTGCTCCCCAGTCCAGATCAGCCTTCTGAACTCCTGTCTGACTACATCCAGCAGTCCACCATAGGGCGGGACCTCTTCATTCATGTCACCACCTACAAATGCGATGATCACGTGCCCTCTGTGAGTACCTAAACTTCTCCAAAGCTTCCCTTTTGCACTTGGCACTAGTGACCTGGGATGGCCTTGGAGACTGTGCCTGAGCGGGGTGCCCACGCTGTGGTCTAGAACACACCTCTCTTGTACCCACTTCTCCCACTGGCAAACAGGAAATGTGGGAGAGTCTGAAAGCTCAGACTAGGAAGGGTTTGTTAGAACATCGGTGTGGCCTCGCCCAGCCTGACTCTGTCACCATCCCCCAGGCTGTTCTGAAGAACCTCACAGATGCACTTGGGGGTTCCTACCACTGCTACAGCCCAGAATCAGAGGTAAGCCTTCTGAAGACCGGCTGTACCTACCACCCAGGGCTGTACCTGGGGATCTGGCCGGGACAGACTCTGCAACATGCTTGCTCCTCCCACATCATTGCGCTTGCTCTCCGGGTTCAGTGACTTCACACAGGTAAACCATATGACGGTGAAAATGGGGAAAGAACAGGGACAAGCCGAAGTCGTAAGCTGTCGGTAGCTTGTCGGATGAGCTGGCCACACACTTGTGAATCTAGGAACAGTTCTAAGCCCGTTCAGCAGAATCCTCCATCACTTTCTATAAATGTGAACACAGCCCAGGCTCATTTCAACTCCCACCGGAGCCTCCAGACTGAGACAGTGGCTCCAAATGTCTTCCCTAAATAAGCCCCTGCTATTGGGAGAGACTCACAGAAAGGCAGAAGGGGGGCTCCACTCCTTAGCAGTCCATTCATTGGTGTCCTTGTCCCCAGTAACAGCTGAGCACCGCCTACTCTGAGTTGTCAGAGGTCATAATTAACACAGCCCCAGCTGGCGGCTCCCCCGGCTGATGGACGATTCAGGCTGGGGGGTGTGGGGCTTCATCCCAGTCATGTCGTAGAGAAAGGAAGATCTCAAGTTCTAGGCCAGCTTCACAGTGAGACCCTGTCTCAGAACAAAACAAAAGGAATGTAACCATCAATAGCCATGCCTGCCAGCAGCTACCCAGGGCACCAAGTGAAGGAATGTTTGCCCCTCACAAGTTGTCTCCCAGATTTTCCAACCTAGTTTAGAGGTCACAAAGTCTAGCTTTCATGTTGAAGAATCAAGATCAAGCAACAGTCCATTTTGCTATTTCACTGTTCCAACTCTGATTGTAGATGCCACGGACTATAGGGGCTAGGAAAAGGAAATGAATGAAAACAGTAGATGGAAGAAAAATTTATCTTGTTGGGCATGGTGGCACATGCCTTTAATCCCAGCACTCACTTGGAAGCAGAGGCAGGAGGATCTCTGTGAGTTCGAGGCCAGCCTGCTCCAGGACAGTTGGGGCTATATAGAGGAGAGAGAGAGGGAGAGGAAGAGGAGATGGGAGGGGAGAGGAGAGGAGAAGAGAGAGGGGAGAAAGAGGGGAAGTGAGAAAGAGAAGAAAGGAGAGAAGAGAGAGGAGGGAGAGAGGGGTAAGAGAAAGAGAGGAGAGAGAGAGAGAGAGATCTTAAAATCTGGCTTCTATAATCCCAACATTCAGGAGGTGAAGGTAAGAGATTAGGAGTTCCTTGGCTATGTTGAGAGCTTGAGACCAGCCTGGGCTATGTGAGACTTGATCTCAAAGGAAAAAGAAAGAGAAAGGCCAGAGAGATGGCTTGTTACTGCTTTTACAAGGCACTTGTCACCAAGCCTAATGACCTGCATCCCATCTCCCAGGACCAACATAGAAGGAAAGAACTAATTCCAACAAGTTGTCCTCTGACCTCCACATATGAGCAGTGGTATTCGTGTGTGTGTGTGTGTGTGTGTGTGTGTGTGTGTATTCACACACAGACAGATGATGGGTGATAGATGGATAGATAGATAGGTAGATAGATAGATAGATAGATAGATAGATAGATAGATAGATAGATAGATGGATGAGTATCCCTTAGTCACTTTACCCTACCCACTCTCTGGCAGTCCTCAACTGCTTCCCGTCTCTGTGGATGTGCCTGTTGTGAGCATTTCCCCTAACTGGATGCATACACCTTTTGCATCCGGCTTCCTTCACTTAGCATGGCATGCTGTAGCCATTGTCGTACTTCACTTTCACGGATGGGTGTCATTCTGTTGTCTAGATAGAATAACGGTGGACATTGGGCTTTCCACTTTTTGGTTACTGTAAATGCTGCTGCTCTGAAAGCAGACAGAGGATCCAAATCCCTGTGTTCGGTGATCCAGCACAGAGCTAAAGTAAAACTGCTGGGTCCATGATAACTCCAGGCTTGACTTTTGTTATTGATGTGCTTTTTGTTTTTATTCATTTGGGTTTTGTTGTTTGTTTTTTAAGACAAGATCTAAAACTAATTCCATGGCTCAGTGGTTAAGAGCACTGACTGCTTTTTCAGAGGACCTGGGTAGCTCAACACTGTCTGCACCTCCAGCTCCAGAAGATCTGATACCCTATTCTGGCTGCCAACATCGCCAGGCACAGATGCGGTGCACAGACATATATGAAGGCAAAACAGCTATAAACATAAAATAAAATAAAACTTTAGAAGATGTGGTCTCAGGCTAGCCTCAAACTCATAGCCATCCTCCTGATTCTGGCTCCTGAATGCTGTGATTGCAGGCATATACCACTAGATACAGCTCTTTGTAGTTTTTTGAAAGACAGTCTTACTATATAGCCCAGGCAGGCCTTGAACTTAGCAATCTCCTTGCCTCTGTCTCCCAAGTGCTGAAATTACAGATGTTCACTAACACACTTGGAATCTACGGTGTTTTGTTTTGTTTTTTGTTTTTTATTTTTTTTGAGAAACCACAACAACTATACCATCCTACATTCTCACCAGTACTACACAAGTGTTCTAATTTCTCACTTTCCCACCAATATTTATTAATTTAAAATTTTTATTAGTGTGTGTATGTGCACACATATGTTGGGGGTGCTCATATGTCAAGGCATGTATGTGAGGGTCAGAAGACAACACTGTAGAGTTAATTCTTTCCTTTCACGTTTAAATGAATTCCAGGGATCAAATTCAGGCTTGTGCAGCAAGCACTTTTCCCCACTGAAACATCTTGCTATAGCAATTTTTAAAAATTGCTTAATATCATCCTTGCCATCCCAGAGGATATAAAATGTTCCTTTTTTTTTTTTTTTTTTTTTTTTTGGAGACAGGATCTTTCTATGTAGTTCTAACCGTTGCCTTCCAAGTTCTAGCATTAAAGGTGTGCACTATAGCCAGGCGGTGATCGTACAAACCTTTAATCCTAGCACTCGAAAGACAGAGGCAGGTGGACCTCTGTGAGTTCGAGCCTGGTCTAGAAGAGCTAGTTCCAGGACAGCTAGAACTGTTACACAAAGAAACCCTGTCTTGAAAACCACACACACACACACACACACACACACACACACACAAAGAGGGTGCACCATATCTGGCTTAAAATGTTCCTTTGTAAAGTTAGAATTCTGCAAGTTAATACTGTACACATGGGACTAATATGCTGGTGAGTCCTGTCTAGTAGTCTAGTATATGGACCTCAGTCTATTACCCTAGTTTTAAATAGACAGCCACTCAGCCTTGGGAATTGACTTGGATGCTTGTCTTTTCCTACACTGACAACTCCTGTCATCCAGTGACTTCTGGATAACTCATTGTTTCCATCACCCCAGCTCTATACCAGTAGGGAAGTGGATGAGCTCCGAGCAGAAACCCAGAAGGCTCACGACCTCCTCAGCCAGGTGCAAGCCCTGTGTCACTGCAGTCCGTGTGAGGAGCTGACCTGCATGATCAAGGAAGTAGGTGGCACTCCACTGTTGCTGTCTGGGCTTGCCTTTCTGTTGCTGACACATTAGCTATGAGTTAACCTCTCAGGGTCTCATTTGTGCAGTCTAAATCTGTGCATAACAGGAGGTGGGGCCAGGCCAAGGCTTCCTCAGTGGCATCGTGAACTTGTCACTTGAGTTTCCAGAAACCTTGTGATCTAAGCCTGTGGAAAGATAGCCTGTCTTCTTAGACCTTGGGTGAGGGGGAGAGGTGAACACATTGAAGAGAAACAGGTTTTTGGGGGCTTTTTCCTGTCCCCTAAAAATTCAGAAGATCCTCAGAGAATTGCCTTCAACCTACCTGCTAATGTTTTAAAAACCTCCTCATGGGCGGGGGTCTGGGAGAGGTGTGTGTGAGTGAGGAAGGACTTCTGAGCTCTGAAGTGTGATTGTGTAAGGAGGGTTTTTAAATTGCACGTAGATCTCTACAGAGATTGCCAAAGGACCATTCATAAGCCTCTTGCCTAAACCCCCGAGTCATGAAGCTCCTCTCGCCATCAAGTTCCCAGACTTGGACAAGACTTCTGCAGAATGGCTGAAGACCAATGGTCTAAAAGGTATCAAATCCCCAGAGAGGGCGGGGCCAGGTGGCTGGCCAAGTTTGGACCCTTCACAACCTCCTAGGCAATGCCTCACAGCTAACGTGTTTTTCAGCCAAGAAGTTAAACCTTTATCAGATTCTGGCACCCAACACCTTCAATCCTGTGGAAGAATTTGTGCCCATTCTCCAGAAAACAGTATCAGCTACTGTCCATGAGGTAATTTCAGGCCAGGCTTCTCTCCAGCCCTCTGTTGGAGTGCTCCCTTATGCTACTTCCTATCTTATGTTATATTCAGAGTCTCTCCAGTCCTCCTCAAGAGTGCTCCCTTACGCTACTTCCTATCTTATGTTATATTTGGAGTCTCTCCAGTCCTCTGCAGCAGTGCTCCCTTACGTTACTTCCCATCTTATGTTATATTCAGAGTCTCTCCAGTCCTCCTCAAGAGTGCTCCCTTATGCTACTTCCTATCTTATGTTATATTTAGAGTCTCTCTAGTTCTCCTCAGGAGTGCTCCCTTATGCTAATTCCTGTCTTATGTTATATTCAGAGTCTCTACAGTCCTTACGTTACTTCCCATCTTATGTTATATTCAGAGTCTCTCCAGTTCTCCTCAGGAGTGCTCCCTTATGCTACTTCCTGTCTTATGTTATATTCAGAGTCTCTACAGTCCTCCTCAAGAGTGCTCCTTTATGCTACTTCCCGTCTCTTATGTCATAATTGAACAGTGGAAGCTTAAGGCATAGCATGGGTGTGAGGGCCTGGGTGGGATTCAGGTTTTCCATCCAGGACTCCTTATACAATCTAGAGTAATGAGGCTGGAGATGCAGCTTAAGGATGGAGTATATTCAACATGCATGAGGCTCTGGGTTCAATACCCAGAATCAAAGTATAAACAAGCAAACCAAGAAATCTACCATAACTGTTGATTTTCAAAGATCTGAACATGGGGACTGGGACAATAGCCCGGTCTATAGAATGTTTGCTTTGCAAGCATGGAAGACCTGAGTTTGGTTTTCAGTCCCATGTAGAAATGCTGGACATAGTAGTACACACATACATAAAAACATTTGTACTACTGTATCGTACAGGAGAGATGGAGATAGGAGGTTCCCTGGGGCTCACTGGCAAACCAATCTCTCCTACTTCATGAGCGCCAGGTTCAATGAGACTGTCTCAAAGGAGATGAGTGGATTCCTGAGGAAGGTACCAGAGATTGTCTTTAATACCATGGTCATCCCCTCCATGATTGTTGTCCTCCACCCCACTCAAACAGAACAGACTTGTTTTCTTGTTGCCTTCACTGCCTTATATTCATTTGAACGATGGCTGCAATAACATATTCCTGCATGTAGAGTCTTGCATAATATGAACCATTTAAAAGACTCTTCTCTGACTCAATGGCTCCAGGTCTGGTACAAGTGCAGTCAATGAATGTTCCCTGGATTGGTGAGTGACAGGCAGATGGAAGGGAAGTTAGAAAGAAAGATGAGAATGATGTGTATTTGGATGAATGAAATACTGGTGAATATTCATAGAAAAGTGGATGGTTAGATGGACAAATAGATGAAAAAGCTGAATAGATGATGGATAAATGGGTAGATTAATTGCCAAATGGAAATGTAGGTGGATGGATGGATGAATGAGTAGATGATTGGATAGCAGAATGAACAGATAGATATATGGGCAGATGGTGAGTAGGTGGATGGATGGATGGATGGATGGATGGATGGATGGATGAGTGGGTGGGAGGGTAGATGGATGGGTGAGTGGATTGGTGGGTGGATGGATGGGTGAGTTTGTGGGTGGGTAGATGGATGGGTGAGTGGATTGGTGGGTGGATGGATGGGTGAGTGGGTGGGTGGGTGGGTGGATGGATGGATGAGTGAATGGATAGATGGATGTCTGGGTGAGTAGGTGGATAGATGGATGGATGAGTGGGTGGATGGGTGGATGGGTGGATGGATAGATGGATGAGGGTAGGTGGATGGATAGATGAATGGAAATGCTGATGAATGAGTAGGGATGTAAGTAAGTGGCTGGATGGAAATTGGAACAGATGGAAGGGTGGAAGGGAAAATGGGAAGATAGATTAACAGGAAGGAATAAAAAATACAAAAGGATGAAAGAAAATTCAAGAAAGGATAGAAAGATGGCCTAGTAGAATGATAAGAGATGAGACTGGAAAGATGAGAATGAGACTAGAAGAATGATTGGAAGGATGGAAGGCTGAAAGGAAAAGGAGAGATGTGGAAGATGGGCAATACCAGCAGTGCAAAAATGACTGACCTCAATGACTGAAGCCACAGATAGAGTGATGCCTCAATGGCACGTGAGCAAACAGAACAACACATAGGCATTGAGTGTCCGTAAGGCCTGTCTGGATTCCCACATGTAAACCGCAGCTGGTATGGGTTCTTGTTTGTTTTTGTTTTTTGAGACAGGGTCTTACTGTATAGCCTGGCTAGCCTGGAACTTGCTTTGTCTGCCTGCCTCTGCCTCCTGAATGCTGGGATTAGAGGTGTGTGTCACCACTCGTAGGTGTCAGTAAGTTTTAATATTAATAATATTACCTGTATTACCACAACACTTGAACCATGCCTTGGTGGCTTTGATGTCCAGAGGATCCCCCAAGAAGGCACCTGGCTTGCTGTCAGGCACAGCTCACAGGGGACCCTTCTCCTGAACAAGGCCAAGGGGTGGTATGTGTGTGAGTAGGTAGGAAATCTGACTCCGGATGTGCTCAGAACCTGTTTCTCTCATGCATTCGAGCCGGACAGCCCAGTGCCCAACTTAAATGTAATGTTTCCCATTCATGCCTCTGCTTACCTGTTCTCCATTCTCTCCATGTCTGAGTGCAGAAAGCAATGGTACAATTTGAATGGCATGATGGGACAGTGAAGAATATCCATGTGGAACCACCCTTCCTCTATGAGTACCAGGTCAGCAATGGGTCCAATCTATTAAAATATGGGTTGCAGGAAGGTGCTATGGGCTATATAGACAATGAGCCATTGACCAGTTTCCCTGTGTCTTATGGGCACCTCCCTCTACAGGACATAGATGTCACAAACAAAAGTTTCTGCCTTTGGGGTGATATCTGCCTATCCCACATTTGAAGGAAATACTTAAGCTCTTCCTTCCCTAGTTTTGTGATGGACTGTCACGATGAACTTGCACCTGATCTAACAAAATATACTGCCTGTGGGTACCATTTCCAGACGTCATCTGGAGTGTGTCCCCTCCTCACAACCCCAGGCTTTAATCGCCACTCTTGGCACACTCACTCACGGTAGCTCATGTGTTTCCAGAAGCAACTCGGGAAAGCGGTGCAGGTGTACGAGCAGCGGCTCCAGTGGCTCTCCCTGGGCAGCAGAAGAATCTGGGGAACGGTCTGCGAAAGGAGGTATTTATCATGCAAAGTATGGGGTCTGGTGTGTGACCCAGTGTTTCTCCAACTCATCGTGCCCTACGGGCAGCCTCAGAGCCATCATCACCCACACCAACCATCATCATTGTATCTCAAGATTTGTACAGTTAGAAGCAACAGAGAGATGGGCGTGGTTGTATACACCTGTGTTCCCAGCTCCTGGGAGGTTGACGCAAAGGGGTTAAGAATGTGAGGCTAGCCTGGGTTACATGGTTAAGACCTGGCACTTACACACACACACACAGAGAGAGAGAGAGAGAGAGAGAGAGAGAGAGAGAGAGAGAGAGAGAGAGAGAGAGAGAGAGAGAGAGAGAGAGAGAGAG
>JAQHUG010000016.1:13897900-13930963 GCA_028555095.1 Dicrostonyx torquatus | reverse complement strand
ACGGTGTGACTGCATCCAGAGGGTCAGTCTTGTCAAGCATCCCCCAGCTCTGCTTTCCTCTCTGGAAGCTTTGTTTTCAGATAGGGTTTTCCCTGCAGGTCATAATTATAGCCATGGAACCATTTTCTACTATTGCATTTCCAGGGCTCAAGCATCCATGGGCCATCAGACTGGCCAAGGAGACATGATATTCTGAATTCCCAGGGTCAAATGCCCTCTCCTTAAGCATGGTGTGTGCCAGCTCCACCCAGCTCACACAAACTGATAGAGATAATGTTGTTCCCGAGAAGAAATGAGGATGCCATTGGCAGAAGAGATGACAGATGCTGAATTGGGCGGCACATGGGGAGGCGGGACATCCCAATATGCCTTATTTGATTCATTATAATTGATTATAAGGAATCGTTTGGCAAAGACTTTGTAGTGGCACAGCAACAGAAAGAGAGACCTTGTGACTTGAATGTCACCACAGGCAGTCCTCAGCACTTAAACTGCCTTCACACATTTCACCCCAGAAGAAAGACACAAGGTCCCACAGTGCACCTCGATTACTATTCTAAGCCTACTTCTGTTGGGTTCAGACCACAGAGACGCTTGGCCGTCTATGAGTCTGGCATGCAAAATCTCCCTGGAAAAATCTTTAAATAGTAAAATGGAATGGAACGAACATTATCTGAGCGATTCAGGTTGCCTCTTGAAGCTTGTGTTTCCCTTTAGGGTTGCTATACTGCTGGATGTCTCGGTGACCAATTCCATGTACATTATTCATATCCAGCACTCCCTGCGACTGCTGCTGGAGGAGCAGATGTCCAACAAAGACCACTTCAACATCATGGCGTAAGTCCCCGGAGTCCCCACAGGAGTGGGGGGAAAGGCTGTGTGTGGATGCCGCCACCAGGCTGAGGCTTCCGGCAGACAGCGATGTTATGAGGGCCCAGCATCCTAGGATGCCCATCGGTTTATCTGATTCGGGTGATCTTGTTTGGGGTCTTAAATAATTGAATGGCTGCAGGACTATCCCACTGGGGCAAAGGGGGTAAGTGGCCCCAAAACACATGATTTGATCAGCCAGGGCGATGTAATTCAGCCCATTGCCCCATTTGGCTTTTAAGCTAGTAAAACCAGCCGTGCCCTGGCCTTAATCTTAGCCTGGTTCTAGCAAGCACTGCAAATATTTGGTACTCCAATTCTAAATTAAATTTTAATTTTAATCTATAAATAAATAGTATACAAAATTAGAAGCTATATATAGCTTAGCTATAGTTTTAAAAAACTATGTATCATTTCAAAATTATATATGTAGTTTCTAAAACATTCATTTTTAAAATTATGTTATATTTTACATGTTATAAAGGTAATTTTAAAAATTGCAAATTATATATATATATTAGTTTGAAATTGCATATGCTATCATGGTGGCCTTTAATTCCAGCACTTGAGAGGCAGAGGCAAGAGAATCTCTGTGAGTTGGAGGCTTGCCTGGTCTACATAGTGAATTCCAGAACAGCCAAAACTATATAGATAGACCCTGTCTCAAAAAACCAAAAACAAATAAATGCTATATGTTATATATAATTATATATCATATGTAGAGGTTATTAAATTTAAATAGGATACTATGTGTCAGGTGTAGTAGCATAAACCTGTAACCCCAGCAACTGGGAGGCGAGGTACAGTAGTTTATACCCATAATCATGGCATTTAGGAGCTACAGTTTTGAGGCCAGCCTGGGCTGCATAGTAAATACCAGGTCAGCCATGGATGCATAGCAAGACCCTGTTTTGAAAACAGAAAATACACATGTTTTTTAAAATTGGTACAATTTTAACTAGAGAAGGCCTAACATGAGCTCACAGCGTATGTCCTCAGTCTTTTAAGTCAGCAGATAGTATTAAATAATAGGCCAGGGTCTAATCTTTCCGTAATAAATTCTAATAAAAATCAAAAGAAATGCTCAGGGCAACATTTTCCTTTTTTACTAGCGCACACCAATTACACAAAAATAATGAACTGTATTACTGTATTATGACATCGTCATATATATACATATATATATATATATATGCATACACACACATTTCTATATACCCAACTCTATTGCCCTCTCTTATCCCTCCTTTCCCCTCTCCCTTGCTCCCTTCCTTGGAGAAACATTTTATACAGTATTTTCATGTGTTTAATCTACCTATCAATTCTACAAGGTTTCATTGAGAGCCTGCTGTGTGCAAGGCAGTATACTGGCACTGGGATCCAGAAATGAGTATAAACAGTGCCTGTCCTCAAGGAACTTATGGCCTAGTAGGGAAGACCCCTTAAGAGATAAGTGCTGTGAGCCTTTCCTATGAATAGCTAGAAGGTTCGTTCCATGGACTGCGAAGGATGGAAGGCAGGCTCGGCCCATTCTGGCTGGGCCCAGGATCAGAAGCATGTCACCGGCTGCTCATAAACACCATTTAAGTGTTTAGCGCCAGGGCCTCTTAAAAGAGCTGCACAGTTTTTGCTGCTAACACTGAGTCAGAAAGCCTTTCTTAAAGGAGCCGTGCCTCTGATAGCCGCCAGCAAACAGAGCTTATCTGAAAAAAAAATGCAACTACCAGGAAGTTCCAGTTGACTCCCATTTTTGTAGGTCTAGGAACCTTTTTTTTTTTAAGTTTTTTGAGGCTTTATGTAGATGTACATTGCCAAACATTTGGGCACCAGACACAAGTTTCTGTCCCATCTGGTCCCATAGTCATTCAGTCCCCAAGAAATTCACAGAAACTTATATTAATTATAAACTGTTTGGCCTATTATCTCAGGCTTATTATTAACTAACTCTTATAACTTAAATTAACCTATAATTCTTATCTACGTCTGGCCACGTGGCTTGGTGCCTTTTCTCAGTGCAGCATTTTCATCTTGCTTCTTCTGTGTCTGAGTGGCAGCTGCAGACTGAGCCTTTCCTCTTCCCAGAATCCTCTTAGTCTCGTTGCCCCGCCTTTACTTCCTGCCTAGCTACTGGGCAGTCAGCATTTTATTAAAGCAATACAAGTGACAAATCTTTACAGGGTGCAAGAGCATTCTCCCACAGCACCCAAGGGCCGTAGAAGTTTTGTGAACTGACTCCTAGAGACACACGGCTGCAGGTGGCAGGAAGAAGTCAAGAGTGCCTTCCCAGGCATGAGGGTGATGGGCTGAAGCAGGAGCAGTGGTGGTGCATTTTCCAGGGAGTTTGTCCATCATGTCAAAGGGAAGAGAGAGGAGTTGCTGGGGGACAGAGTAGCTTCCCAAGGTTCTAAAGAGCAGAGGGCTCACAGCTGTATGGGGTGATGGGAAAGGGCATGGAGTGTGTCTACTAAGAAGGAGTTTTATGCTATTCCCAGAAGAGACTGGCACAGAGGGGGCCTGGGTTCAGCATGAGAGATCCATCTTGACCCAGAGAAAGGTACATTGTTATCCAGAAAGGGATAAATTCTCCTCTTGGGAATCCTAAATTCTGTCTTATAAAGAAAATGAGATCATGCATATTTATAGAAAAAGTCCAAAGTTCAACCTGAGCAGGAAAGTGCTGTGAGGGGAGCCAGGCTCCAAGAGTCTTAAAGAAACAATGAATTGTTCCCTTGGGGAAAAGGAAGTTCCTGCACAGAAGGCAGACCTCATAGTATCAGAGGGCAGCAGCCAAAGCTGGCCTGCACTGTCCCTGCTTGAGAACTCTGGCACTGTCCCACAGGGAGCTGGCTTTGATGTGTTGTGATAAACAAGAAAATTTAGTGACTACCCCGGGCCAGCAACATTCCAACATTTGAGGGGTTATTGGCAGAATTTCATCTCCTTAAAGGCCTGTAAAGCCCAAAGAGCAGGCACACAGAATGGACGCACCTCCTAGAAACAAGCCCCCTTTGCTTCCTCAAAGGTTTGGAAGCACAGTTGAGAGCTGGAGGCCAGAGATGGTTCCCGTGAGCCATGACAACTTACAGAGCGCCTGGCGGTAGGTGATGGAGGCAGAGCCTTCCTGTTGCTGTACCTTAGCTGCCCTGTGGCATTGTCTTCCCTGTCCCCCTCTCTACCTGGATGTAGCCCTCTGCAGTCCCACCCTCCCACAGCCAAGAGCAGATGTCAGGAAACAACTTTCTTCTCTCTGTCCTTGGGACCTCAAGGACTTACATCCCTGCCTCCCCAGGTGGGCCCTGGGCCTACAGTGTCAAGGAAGCAGAAATGTCCTCGGTGCCCTGCGGAAGGCCTTAGAAGTGGACTTTAAGGATAAAGGCAAACATGCCTCTCAGGGCATCTACCTCTTCACAGGGGGTGTCCCTGACCAAGATGTGGTGAGTAGCCTCCCTCCTAGCCATCTGTTGTCTTTTTCATTGTCAAGACAGGGTCTCCCTATGTGCTCTGGCTGGCCTGGAACTTGCTTATGTAAACCAGGCTGGCTTCAAACTTACAGAAGTCTGCCCGCCCCTGCCTCTCAAGTGCTGGGATTAAAGGTGCTACCATGTTCATTCTTTTGCTTTTTTTTTTCTTTCTGCAGTGTTAAGTATAGACTCTAGGCCCTTGCTTTTGCTAGGCAATCGTTCTGCCACTGAGCCACACCTCTCAACCCAACACAACTGTCTAAACTACCTCTTCTCAGGCTTTAGCACAGACAAGAACCTAGGGATATGGTCACACACAGCTCCCACCTGGCTCAGCAGGTTTCAGTCGGGAGTGAGAATCTCATCACTTAACAGGCTCCCAGCATGCCCGTGTTGCTGCTTACAGACCCCATGTGGCATCATCAGGCATTCAGGCCCCAGTCCCTGCCATGCCCTGTTAAAGCATGGGAAGAAATTGTATCTCAGGCTCATGTCTTTCTGTCTTTGCACACAGCACTGGACCAAGCACACAGTAGGCCTCAGAAAAAAATGACAGAGGGCTAAGAAGATGGTTCAGTAGTTAAGAGCATCTACTACTTTTGTAGAAGGCCAAATTCAATTCCCAGTGCCCATGTCAGGTGGCACACAACTGTCTACAATTCCCACTCCAGAGAATCTAATACCCTCTTCTGGCTCCATGGAAACCTGTGCTCACATACATATCTGCCCAACACACACACACACACACACACACACACACACACACACACACAATCAGAAATTGCTCTTTTAGAGGAAGATGACCAGCTGAACTATTGGAAGATCAGCAGCTCCCAGGCCCTTGGGTGTGGACTTCCTGTCTCTCTTCCCCACAGTCCTTGCTCAGTGCCTATGTAGCAGAGGCCTGTGGAGGTTGCGACCTCCAGCTGAATGTCTGTCTCTTCTATGTGGGCGAACCACAACTGGACACCATGCCCCCTGCCTGCTATGCCAGCCGGACTGACACAGCTGCTGCCTACAAAGAGATCACCCGGGCTGCCAGAGGTCGCCTCCACTGGTTTGGGGAAACAGGTGTGTGGGTGTTCCCTGGTCCTTTGCCGCTTTCTTTCCAGATGGTGTCTCAGCACTGGTTCCCTTTGACATTGAAATAGTCCCAATTAATTAAATCAGGAGGGATAGAGGGATGGTTTAGCTGTTAAGAGCACTGATTGCTCTTCCAAAGGACCCAAGTTAGAGTCCCAGCACCCACATGGTAATTCTTACCATATGCAACTCCAGTTCTAGGGGATTCAATACCTTCGTCTGGTCTTCCAAGGTATCTATCACTAATATGGTACACAGTCACACATGCAGGCGAAACATTCATACATGTAAAATAGTAGAACAATCCTAAAAATTAAAATTAGGAGGCCAGAGACATGGTTCGGTGGGTAAAAGGGCTTGCCATCAAGCCTGAGTTCAATCCCTGGATTACACATGGTGGAAGAAGAGAATCAAATCCCACAAGTGATTCTCTGATCTTAACACATGTGTTATGGCATGCACATGTATGTATATGCATATACACACATAAAAATGTATATTGAAATGAGAAACTAGGGACATAGTTTCGTGGTCAAAGGCACGCTTAGCATTTGTAGGCCGTGTTAAACTAATGTTCTGGAAATGACTAGTGATAGTGTGTGTGCCATAGCGTGGATGCGCTTAGTGCCACTGAACTGCAGGGCTGAAGTGGCTATGGGCAGATGGTGCAGCTCCGTGGTGGGGTTAGTCCTTTGTATGCCCAGGTTCAATACCCGATCCCCCGAAAGGTAAATGGTGAAGTTTATGTCGGATATATTTCACTGAGGGTGACCTCAGTGGTAGAGTGTTTACTTAGCATGCATGAAGCCCTGTGAAAGATGCCTCACATTGATGTGTGTGTTATATGTGTTTGTGTGTATGTGTATAGTCCATGTTGGTAATTATAGTATACACACACATCAGATCTAGAACACATTGTAAAGATCCTTTAGAATTATAGTTCCCAAAGTGTGGTATATTCATAAGGAACCCATAATATATCTGCGCATGGTACACGGAGCAAGGCCATGCTCTCTCCCTCTATCTCTATATCACTCTGTCTGATTAATAGTTGTGATAATTAAGATGCACGTTTTAACATTTTAGAAAAGCATTGACTTTGTTGGCTGTAATGAATTTTCACTTTTAAAGTACTCTTAAAACCACAAGAAGTAAATGAAATTAAAATATATGAAGTAAGTGATGGCTTAGATGGTATGCATATGGAGAAATCATTACAATGTGGGAAGGACTGAGCCTAGGACACACTAATTCCTTCCAAACTCTGTGACTCACAGATGGAGTGACTTCGAGGCAGGACATGCCTGGGGTCAGAGCTCTGGAGCAGTTTGCAGAGCTTTTTTGTTATGAACTTGCTGGCTGTGTTCATTGACATTCCCAGCAATGATCACTAATAATACAAACACGGAACAGCTATGAGATGCCAGGCACAGCGTAAGCGTCTTATGGACACTATATAACTTGATCTTTACCATAACCCCACGAAGCAGGTGACTATCTGCCCTGCTCTGCAGATCAGTAGCTAAGGTACAGCCCAAAGGACAGAAGCTGAACCCAGACAGGTCAGCATTAATGCCCGGTGTACTTGCCAGATACTAAAGTCCCGCTCAAGAGCAACATTGATGCTGGGTGGTGGTGGCGCACACCTTTAATCCCAGCACTTGGGAGGCAGAGGCAGGCAAATCTCTGTGAGTTCGAGGCCAGCCTGGTCTAAAAGAGCTAGTTCCAGGACAGGCCCCAGAACTACAAAGAAACCATGTCTCAAAAAACTACACACACACACACACACACACACACACACACACACACAAAAAGAGGGACATTGATATGTTCATTGCAGATGTTAGTCACCATAAATAATTACCATGTTGGTCATTATTTTTCATTCCATAGAGTAGCTAAAACCTTTGAGCCTAACTTGCCCTTCCTGTGAGGGTCAGGACACTGAGTCCCATGGTCAGTTGCACTCTTGGTGACTACATACCACTGAATGGGCCTGGTCGGTTCAGTCCACTACAGTTCGATTTTTGTCCTGTGGGCGTGTCACTTCCACATGGCCTTCCTGTATGCAGATGTTGACATGTGCCCAGTGCCACACCCTCACCTAGTGCTCAAGATGTGCTTTGTTTCCAGGTATTTATGAGAGTGATGACATCAATGCCATCGTATCTGAGATAGAAAAAGCCCTCAACTACTCCCAAAAGGTATGCCTTGGGCTCAGGTTTAATACACATATGGTCCTTGTGTCTAACTGCCGTGGCTGTTGCAACAAAATACTACAAGCAGAGTAGTTTGGACCAAAAAAAAATCATTTATGCGTCTGTTTTTCCAGGGGCTAGAAGTCTGAAATCAAGGTAGCAGCAAGGCCATGTTCCTTCTGTAGGCTTTGGGCAGTACCCTTCATTATTGCATCCCTTTAGTTTTGACAAAAAACAAATATGTTGGATGCTTATTATAAATAGCATGGAAGGTTTCTGAGAATATTACAATAGGGGAGACAGTTCAAATACAGAAATAGCGGGGATTGTAGCCAGTGAACAGTCAATGGATGGAAAATCACTAAAAGGGAGTTGATTAGACTTCAAGGGTGCAGAGGTTCCTGGTAAAGATAGCCCAAGGGCCTATAAGCAGGGGGGATAAGTCTATCAAGGGGAGAGTGGCCTTGCTGAACTTACTGAGCCAATTCTTTGCTAAAATTGAGCTGAGATAGCCTACCTCGTCAAGAAGGTGTCTCCAAAGTTTGGTCCATACCTGGGCATTCCTCAGCTGTATAATCATAATTCCGACCTACGCTTCTGCCTGCACATGGCTCCCTACCCTCTGTGTGCTGGTCTTTTCTCTCTCGTAAGAACACTAGTCATATTAAATTGAAAGGCCCACCCTACTCCGATATGATATCATCTTGACTTAGATTTTAATTTCAGCTGCAGAGACATTGTTTTTAATGTCATATTTGAAATTTCCATTTGCAACGTATCTTAGGAGAGACAAATCAGCTCACACCAGCTTCCCTCTCCATGTCTAGATCCACTGACAGCCAAGGATTCAGATGGAACATGGACCCTTCCTGTCTTTCATTTAATTTTGATCTATATGCTGTAGATTCTGGATTCCTTTGAGTTCCTTCATCAGACCTAGCCCCTTTCTAATCTCAGCGTGTGTGTGTGTGTGTGTGTGTGTGTGTGTGGTTTTTGAGACAGCATTTCTCTATGTAGTAGTCTCTGTTGGAGCTTGCTTTCTAGACCAGAGATCCTCCTGCCTTTGCCGCCAGAGTGCTGGGATTAAAGGTGTGTACCACCGCCACCCAGCTCTAAACTCAGTCTTTGCAACTGCTGTATTCTCTGTCTGCTATTTCTTCCTAGATTATCCATGGCCTGCACTTTGTTATTTAAAATTCATTTTAAAAACTACTTCCCCAAAGGAGATTTGAGTAGTACCCATGCAATTAGAAAGCTGGGAAGGATCATGCCAGGAATAGCGAGAATATGGGGATAAGGGAACAGACAGGAGAACAACAAAAGATGAATGAATCAAATTTACAGCTGACAGAACATACAGGGTGAAGGACAAGGAGAAACCTAAACGTAGTCCCCAAGGTCTTCTCTGGGACAACTAGCAGACAGTAGTGTCACTGACCAACCGGAAGAGAATGTAGGAGCAGTCTATGGTGGGTGAGTTTGGGGCATGGGGGTAAAGCTAAGAGAAAGGTGGGCTTGCCTATGAGATAGCAACTGAGGATGGCCTGAAGGCAGATGGAAAAATATATAGGGTAGAGATAGAGATTTGGAGCAGTTCAAGCCTGGATGGCCCGGTGTTTGTAGGGCCCGTAGTCAAGCCAAGGGAAGAATCTGTGAAGGTCTCATCCTGCTGCAAATGTTACCTTCTGCCAGTTGTAGGATGACTCATCTGCACACAAGACTGTAGCCACACAAGAGAGCAGAGCCATGGTGCATGCTCTTTTCCTCCGTGGCCACTAGATCAGTAAACTGGTGGCTCCCAGATGTGCCTTAGCTCTCTTCCTGAAAAGGCTCATCTGGGGTCTGTAAATCCCTGGTTCTTAATTGCAAACAATCCAATCTCAAACTTATGGATGTCTGTTTATGTTCAACAAGTCTTCCTTGGTTCTCTGAGTATAAAGTAGTGGAATAGATAAGAAACTTTTAGACAAAAAGAATAATCACTGCCTGCAGTTCTACCAGTGTCTGTGTTGGTCCTGGGGTATAGTGAGCTGACTGTGTGGCCGCTCAAGGATTTTACATGCTGGCTTGCCCAGGTCCCTGGAGTTGACTGGAAGTTCCTCCAATACTGGACAAGAACCTTGTCTCACAGATTTTTGGTTTCCTATTCTATAAAACAGTATCTTGACTTCTTCATCAATGTGACAAATATTTGAGAAAACAAAAAAAACAAGTTAAGGAAGGGAGAATAATTTTAGCTCCTAGTTTCAGAGATTCCAACCCAAGCTGGTTCCTTGGCTATTGACCTAAGGTGAGACTGAGCAACATGGCTGGGGACATAGGTGATGCTGAGCATCATGGCTGGGGATATAGGTGATGCTGAGCATCATGGCAGGGACATAGGTGATGCTGAACACCATGGCTGGGGACATAGGTGAGGGTTAACATCATGGCTGGGAACATAGGTGATGCTGAGCATCATGGCTGGGGATATAGGTGATGGTGAGCATCATGGCTGGGGACATAAGTGTTGCTGAGCATCATGGCTGCGGACATAGGTGATGCAGAGCACCATGGTGGGGATATAGATGATGGTGAGCACCATGGTGGGGACATGTTCTGGAACAGAGAAGTTGAATTTATGGCAGTCAGGACGCAGAGAGGGTGGAACAGAGAGAGGCCTAGTTCCCACGGATCTGCCTCCAGATGACCTTCTTCCAGTGAGGCTCCTCTTCCTATAGTTTCTAGAACCTCTCAGAGCAGTGCAAAGGACCAAGCATTCCATACATGAGCATATTCAAACCGTAAGACTTGGTTATAAAGTGGGGTTAGCAAGTCTTGTTGCCTGAGGGTTGAGACCCCAAACATCAATTTGCCCAATGTCCTTAAAAATAAAGGAGCCCTTATTGTTCATAAGATTAATCCTCAGCCCCAAATTGCATTCTCTGGGCAGAAAAAAGCATCCAGAGGACTCTGTCCTGCTGTGCATGTGTGTCTGTCTGCCCACAGTGGCCAGTGTGCTGCTAACCACCCACCCCCATTGCAGTGTGCCTTCCTCGTGGCTTCCCTGAAGAACCACTCGGGAAAAGAATTGCAAAACGCAGCCCTCCAGAAAGACAAGCCAAGGATGCTCAAGCCAAGTCCGCCCAAGAATCTCTGTCCTCCCAAGCCCACAGCCCCCTCGGTGGCCAGAATGGTTTGACTCCCTTCCCTAATAACACACAGAGGATTTGTTTCCAGTTTGTCTCCTTGTCTTTCCTAGATCTTAAAAGGATTGGGCCAGGCCCCAGAGCTAGCACTGGTGGGGGCAGAGACTCTGGGTGGGACATTCCCTGGGGGTCCCTGAGAAGAGGACCTGCCTCTTAGCTTAGAGGGGGTAGCTATGGCTCCCCTACTCCCCTGTACTTTGGTTCATTCCACAGTCCAGTGCTAACATCTCCATGGAACTACATACTGTCCTCCTCTACCTGTGATAACTCAACATGTGTTTGCTGCACACCAAGATTAGTGGGGGTATGATGGGACTCTGAGACTCAACCTCAGCCTACTGGGGATTGACTTCGTTCATGGCCATCAGATGTGTGCTACATAAAATACTCACTGTTCACCTAAGTGGTCAGAGGACCTTTTAGAGGGGAGACCTTCACAAACCAGTGCTGTGAACAGAAGAGTCAGTGAGATCTGGAGACTGTCCAGCAGGTGGCTGACTAGTGAGCACACACATTTCAGAGTGGGGAAGTCTATCCCAGGGAGGTATAGCTTATCCACGAGGCTGCATCCCAGACTTATTTCCACTCCTCTTACAACTTCCCAATTCTGGGAGAACCCTGGCATCTCAGGGCCTTCGTGTGGGACCTTCAGTGGGCCATGAGCTGACTTAGTATGAGGAGGGTTAGGCTGCACCATGGCCTCTATTGGGCCGTCTTGACAGGCTGAGCACCCCCTGGAGTGATGGTGTCTAGGCCCTTCTCACCATGGTTCACAAAAGGGTCTCTTGCTGGCCTGGTGCCTTGGCTGACATTATTAAACTATTTCTACATTCTACTTATGCCAAGTAGGAGAGAATTCCTCTAAAACTGAGGGGCCCATGAGGACATAGAAACATCAAGCAGAGTGGTGCACGCCTTTAATCCCAACACTTGGGAAATCGAGGCAGGCAGATCTCTATGAGTTCAAGATCAGACTGCTCAATACAGCAAGCTCCAGACCAGCAAAAGCTTCATAGTGAGACCCTGTTTCAAAACAGCAACCAAAACAGAGCACAGAAGTTACCTAAATGCTTGTTTGTCATACTGGAGGTCCAGAAAATCTAGTCTAGTAGGAAGAGAATCAGGAGACTAGGAAAGAACATTCTGGCAAACACAGTGCTCCTCCAGTGTTCTTCATACTACATGCATGAATGCACACATCCACTTTTTCCTCCCAAACCCAGAATGATATCTTCTACAGAAGGTAGGCTAAACGTGCCCGAGGTGCTAACTCCCTTAGAACCCTCCCTGGAAACCTTCTTGATTGACAGGTTGAGGTCAGGGTGACTGGGGAACTGCCTACCACAGGCAGCAGGCCTCTGATGGGAAAGATGGCCTGTTTTCTAGAACGTTAAAGATGCCCTGGATGGAGAAAAGAGAGCTGAAAACCCGAAATCTCTGAAGGGTCTCCCCCTTGGTGGTAAAGGAAGCACCTCTCCAGGTAAGGCATGGTGGGGAGAGGTGGGATGGAAGGTCAGCTCAGGCACCACTGAGGCGTGAATTAATAATGAAAGGGATGATGATGGTGAATGGTGGTGATGCTTGACTGGCTGCCAGCCCTCCATCTAAGATGCTTCTCAAGAGACCTGCAGCCCTCAGTCCGCAGCAGCCAGCTCCCTGTTTGGTGATTTTACTCACCAGGTTCAGGCCCACGGGGTTCACCAAGAGAAGCCATAACTGTTTCTATGAAAGCACACACTTCATAAACCTGAAACTACGTATCTTCATTTTGAAGAAAAAGATTTATAGCTGTGTGGTTCAGGGCAGCCAGCCCAGGAGTCTCCACTCTGTTTCTCATCAGCCCATCTGTAACCTGGGGGACCACAAGGAAATGGCACAGGCACACTAAGCACTTCATACTGTGTCCAGGAAACCTAAGGACCTGGGGATGGTAGCTCCAGCTATTACTGGTCCAGACAAGGGCAAGGAACTTGAAATGGGAGCCAGGAGCCTGAGCATCCCATATCCGGAGTAGATCATAGCTGAGATTGAGATAGCCAAGCAGCGTGGCTCCATCAGTGGGACCTACAGAGTAGCCCAACCAACAACTCAAATGTCTTCCAGCCGTGGCCCATCCTGGGAAAGAAGGGATGATGAAACAGAAGAGGAAGAGCAAGCCCAGGTCAGAAGAGCCAGCTCTCTCTCTCTTCTACACAGACTCAGGGAACAGTGTGGGTAAGCTGAAGCCAATATGTGCATCTGAACAGCTCCTGGCCCTGGGCAACCTGCTGAGGATAGTAGCCCCATCCAACTCCCTCAGGACTCAGCCTCTGAAGCAGGCCTGACCTTAACCAACTCAGTTCTCCCAGTCAAAGCAATGAGCATATGCAGGTGGGCTCTCTCGCTGTCTTTGGACACACTGGTGCCTTCTGGGACAGGCAGTTCTCTGAGCTGTGAGGATGGTTAGGAGGGGGATGAAGATTTCCCTAGACCTGCCATTGCGTCACTATGAAACGGTACCTATATTAGTTACTTTCTTCTTCATATAACCAAATGCAAACAAAAACAAACAAAAGAAGGCTGTCTTGGGGCTCACAGTTTGATGAGCTATAGGACATCCTAGTGGGAAAGTTGTGGAGGAAGAAGCTGAAGCAGCAGGGACACAAGGAGGCTGGTCATACTCTGTCCACAGTCAGGAAGCAGAAAAACTGAATGCTGATACCCTTTCCCCCCCCCCATTTTATCTATCCAGAACCCAAGTTCATGCAATGGCGCCACCCACATTCAGAATGGGTCTCCCCCCTCAATTAGTCTCTCTGGAAGTTCCCCCACAGATACATACAGAGGCCCGTCTTCTAGGTGGCTCTACACCCACACAATTCAACAATGAAGATGAGCCATCACAGTGCCCATCTAGCTGGGTTCTCTGCTGAATGGAGAAGGGGAGCCCTGAGTTGCCCAGCCCTACCCTCATAATTTACTTTCTACATCTTCAGCAAGTTATACCTAAATAATTGGCAGTGAATTTGACTTCAGGGAAATTGACACGAGAAAGGGAGGAAGGAAGAGGCAGATCCATGGTAATACTGCTGTGCTTCTCCTAGGCTCTGTGTACAAGAGGTACCCTCAAGGGAAGTCGATTAGGAGGACTAACTCTTCTATTGAGCTGCCCAGGAAGGATACTGTTTGCTCAAGTCGAGAGGTATTCAGTTGTTCACATCAGCACACGCCCCTTAGTAATTTCTTCTACCAGCCATGGCTTTTAGGAGGGTGGGAAGTCTTGGAAAAGAGGGCAAACCTCTTAAGAATGGCTGCTTACTGTGACACACGCAGTAATGGCAATAAGATCAAAGTCTGCTACTTCCTAATTGGGTAGCCTTGGGAAGTCACATAACTGCACTCAGTCTCACCGTGTAAAATGAAAATAAGCTTGATCTAGTGTCACACATCTTTAATCCCAACACTTACGAGGCAAACACAGGTGCATCTCTATGAGTTCAAAGTCAGCCTGGTCTACATGGCAAGTTGCATGACAACCAGAACTAATAAAGAGACCCCTAACTCAAAAAAAGAAGAAAAGAGAGAAAGAAAAGCCCAAAAATAAATAAATAAAATGAAAATGTGCCTATCTCATAAGGTTGGTATGAGGCATGATTAAAATGTATTTTATCATAGTCCTTATTGATGTCAGATCCTTTGAGGTATAAACAACAAAATCCCCCTCTGGTTCAAGCCATCATTCTCCACATAACCATTCAATGACAGTCTGGCTTGGTTCTACTTGGGCTGACCCTGGATGTCAGGCTCAAATGGACTGGAGCCTACATCCTGACATCTTTCCATTGGATGAAGAGGCTGAGGATATCCTAAATGATTTTAGAGTCTGAACTTTAGACCATTTAACTCGGCCCATTATAGTAGATTATACTAGGTGCTAAAGAATCAACAATATCTTCCAGAATCAACAAGGCCAAGTATATGTTCAATGCACTGGGTTTCCTGTTGGCCATTCTTGTGTATCTCTCTCCCAGAGCTGGGAAGAGAATCTGCAAGTAATAGATGCTCTGGAAGAACCAGGAGCATATTTCAAACAAGAGCTTTTGACCCGTGAGTCAGCTGCTCCTGTAGGCCTGACTTACCCACGTTACCTTTTTATTCTAAAGTGGATAACCACCTGCGGGCTGAAGAAACTGAAGCTGAAACTCTCCAAATGCCTTGGCCCCAGCTGTAGATGTCAGAATTCAGCACACAGGGCAGCATCAGCCAAACACTGCTCTGTCATCCCCAGTGTAGAGATCAACGTAAGTCACATGTGGTGTCCCTCACCCCCAAGTTCCTTATCTTTTGTCAGTTGCTAGTGGCAGTGAGGTCAGGGGGCACTGACATCTATTCCTGCTTATATAGTCTTACTCCCTAAAGTAGGGCTTCGCTCGGTTGATGGCAGATATAGACTTCTGGTAGAAAAAAAAAAATAAGCCAAGCCCCCCAGGTCTGAGATCACACTCTGGAGTAGATGGTAAGACCTAGAAGCTGAGCTAAGCACACAGCAGTGACTGATGTAGCCACTCCAAAGCACTTGGTACCTGTCTTATTTCTCTGTCACTGTGATTAAAAAGAAAAAATCCTTGACCAAGGCAAGTTGTAGAAAAAAGAGTCTATTTGGGACTTACATCTGAGAGGGTTAGAGTCCGTGACCCTTGTGGTGGGAAGATGTGACATGTGGGCAGGTGTGGCAGATCTGAGAGTTTACAGAGAGGGCTGACCTGGAATGGCACAGGCTTCTGAAACCTCAGAGCCCACCCCAAGGCAACTTCTCCAACAAGGTCACACCTCCTGATCCTTTCCAAACATTCTCCCAACTGGGGGCCCAGTATTCAAACATATGACCCCTGGGGGCCGTTCTCACTCAAATCATCACAGGATCCTAACGCCAGCCATGGCTCCAGTAGGGATGGCAGGAGGGAGCAGGTTCCTTCTCTGCTTTCTATTTGAGAGGTGTTTTTCTCATTATTCTGGGGTTGCACTAAGTGCATTCAGTACAAAGTAAAAATTGGCTTCTTTTCCTCTTTGCCCTTTGATACCGTGCTATCAACATCAGAGGAAACTAAAAGTAGCCTAAAATTATCTACTTAATGTGGGGTAATTTTCACATGCTGACCCTCTCTGTCTGAGGTTATCTTCCCATTTGAAATGTGTGGACCTTCTAGCCCTCAATTAAGGATTTTCTGTTTTAAAACTGGAGATGTTGTGACTTACTGTTCCCGCAGTTCTGTTTGTCATGGCACCATTATCCTAGTTCCCACTCCTTCACAGAATCATGGAATCTGGCAGTACATCTAAATAAAAATAACTTTTCAATAAATAAAACTGACCCAAACATGGTGCTCTCTGTCTGCAATGCCAGGACTTGGGAGGCAGAAAAAAGGAGATGATAAATTTAAGGCCAGCATGGGCCACATGGTGAGACCCTGCTTCAAAATCAAGCATGCAAAGAAGCATATATTTAAAGATATGTGGAGAGTTGTTTATTTCAATAATATGAACTCTTTTGGGGGTGCTGAGACTATGAACAACACTGATGGGGTGTATTGGCCTCTGCGTGCCTTCCCCAGGGAGTAGTGAGACACATCCAGTGGACACTGTGGGAAATGGAGATGTATATCACATCCATGGAGAAGGTGATGAGGTGCTACGTGCAGAGGCTGCAGTGGCTGCTGTCTGGTGAGTCTGACTACAGCCCGGAAAGGTGGAAGGAGCCTGAGAGGAAGAGAAAGACCCAAAAATTCAGGGTCAGTCCTTCAAGGCCAACTCCTCAAGAGCTGTCAGGCCAGTGGGTTTATCCAAGCCAATTCTCCTTAGACTGAATAAGCAAACTCTGGGTCCAGGGATCAGGCAAGGTGCTAGGTGACAGAAGTGTGGGATGGGAACCAGAGGGAGTTTCTGCCTGTCCTACAAAGCTGGCTGCTTCCTTTGTCTCCCCTATACATGACTGAGGATGTCCCAGTTCCGACCACAGCTGTTAGGTGTCAGGAAATGGAAGTTATGAGAGAAGTAAGGCCTGTGTATTAATGGGACCTACTTGAACACATTCATGAAAGTAGACATGGAAGAGGTTCCAACCCAGAAGATACCTTCTGTACTTCTGTTGTAGGAGACTACTTGTTCATTCCTGGCTGCCCAGACTCAAAATAACCACACAGAAACTGTATTAGTTAAATGACTGCTTGGCCTATTAGCTCTAACTTCTTATTGGCTAGCTCTCACATCTTAATTTAACCCATTTATATTAATCTGTGTATTGCCACGTGGCTGTAGCTTACTGGCAAGGTTCTGGCTCATCTATTCCTGGCAATTACATGGCATCTCATTTAGTTTTCCCCACCTAGTTCAAATCTACCCTATTACAGGCCAAAAACAGCTTCTTTATTAACCAATGGTATTCACAGCATACGGAGGGGAATCCTACATCATTCTTCCCTGGGGTACCAAGGTGCCTCCAAGAAAGAAGCATGAATGGGACAGGATGAGGAGGTCCAGGCTCATATTCCAGAAGAGGGCTGACTATAATTACAGGTGTGGTGGTCCTTACCTGTAGCCCCAGTACTTGTGAGGTAGAGGACAGAAGACCAGGAGTCCAGGGCAAGCCTTGGTTGAGCATCAAGGCCAAGAGGTCAGGCATCTTGAAGTAACAGGAAATTAAATAGATAGGAAGCAATTTAGCTTTGGGATCTGGAGGGTTTCAGGTAACAGGAGGAGAGAGCTTTATGGGCCCTCCAGGCAGCCTGTGTTGTCATGTAGGGTCCTGTGGAGTTCATTAGACTCTAGTCTGTGTCATAGCATGTGGCCATGACAGCCGCTTTCCCAAACCTCTCTTCCAAGCTCCAGAGGTGATTGACAGGTCATGGGTTAGGGCAGCTCAAAGGGGAAGTAGAGTTACCTGTTCTCAACTCAAACCAGCCACTTGGAAAAGCTGATGACGGAGTGCCTTCACCTCACACACAAGTCCACATCCAAACAAACCCCTGTACTTCAAACTAAGAGCCAAGGATGTAGCTTAGTGGCAGAGTGCTCGCCTAGCATGTACAAAGTGCACGTTCGGTCCCCAGGACTCCCACACACAAATTCGCCTGGGGGATACTTCATTCATACATTCACTCACTCATTCATTTAATGAAGAAGTGCTGGACTACTGCCAGGTGTGTGGGAGAGGGTAGAAGGCAAGTCCCAACAGGATCCCTGAGCTCATGAAGCATGTGGTCTAGGAGAGAAATATTAACCAAAGAGTCACAAATGACAATTGCAGGGAAAGTGGGGGTGGGATTCCATACTGTGGGGCAGTTGGCTTGGGTGGGAAAATGTCATCACAGAGAAAGTGTCCCTGAAGTGATGTTTAAAGGTTGTGTAGATGACCAGTGGACAAAGAAGAAAGACAGTCTGGGGCAGAGGCCTTGAGTGGAAGGAACAACTCTCAGTTCAGAGACTGAAAAGAAGGGGACAGTGTGGGAAGTAGGAGCCAAGCAAAGAGCATTCAGGAGAGAGACAGAGATGCAGCCAGGGCATGGTCATCCCTGGGAGCAACAGGAACCATTAGCAGGTGTCCCATAAGCAGAAAATGATCAGCCAGCTTTTGCAATCATCCCTCTGGCTGCTCTGTGGATGGTAAACCCTTGGGGGAGAGAATAGACGTAGGATTACTGGTCCTACCCATTTGGGAGATGAAGAGAGCCAGCCCAATAGAAGGGTATGTAGAAAGATGGCATGGGCAAAGCATAAGAGATTTGGTAGGTGACAATGGGCAGGGCATGGTGGCTTACACTGCATTCCTGCCAGGGGGTTCTAAATGGGGTGTTTGTGGTTGAGACCCTTGGAGGGCTGACCAGCTGGCTGGCTTGCCCCATAGAACACCCTGCCAGCTTTAGGCTGACTTTTCTCTTATTCTCCCTGTGACATCCAGGTGAATCCTGGAAAACCCTGGGTAACAAGGTCCAACAAACTTGGTCCACTTATTATGGAGAGTGACTAGCTGATAGTCTAGCCATCTCCCAGGGGATAACTTGTGACTAATTATCGGGAGGCAGTAGGTGCTTCAAGACTCTGTATTTTGTAGAAACCATGAGAAAACTAACATCTTACCCCTTCCCTGCCTCTGCTACCCACCATGGAGCAGGGAGCCGCAGGCTGTTTGGCACCGTCTTGGAAAGCAACGTGTGCATTGTACTGGACACGTCAGGATCCATGAGCCCCCACTTACAGTGGATGAAGACAGAGATGGTCCTACTGATTTGGGAGCAGCTGAGGAAGCACTGTGACAGGTAGATGGCTGGGCTAGGGTAGGTAGGATCAGGAAGATCAACTGCAGGCCCCCGGTGTCCCAAGCTGAGCATCCTCGCCCTTTTGAATCATTTATTAAGAGGGAAAGAAAGAACATTGTATTCTGCACCCCTTCGGCATTTTAAACTACTTACATATGCATCTCGCATTTTCAGGGGGTACCTTCTCTCCTCTCGGTGTCTGGACTCACTGTCGAGTCCCCAAGTGAGCAATCCTCACAGAGATGACTTCTACATCAGCACAAACTGACCTGTTCTCACCAACCGTTTTTTTCTCTCTCTGCCCCTGCTCTTTTTTCCTCCCCAGCTTTAACCTGCTCAGCTTTGCGAAGGACCTGAAGCCATGGCGGAACACTCTGGTGGAGACCACAAATGCAGCGTGTCACGAGGCTATGCGATGGGTGACCCACTTGCAAGCCCAGGGGAACACCTCATTTTTATCAGCTTTAATGGCAAGTGCTGCCACTGACCCCCACCCTGTAGTATCACAGAAACAGTGCCATCCCATACCAGTAGCCCATGAAGCTTTGGGACTTGCATTGTGTAGCTTCATTTCATCCTCCTAACAGCCAGGTGATACAGGACTCTCACTTTCAGAGGAAGACCCAGAGGCTTAGGGACGTTGGGTGGCTTGTCTGGGATTAATAAGATAGAAAGTGGTCCATGCTCCCCTTCCTGACCCTCAGCAGCTCCCTTGCTCTCTATCTTAGGCTGGAAGTGGAATTTTAACCTTTTTTGGTTTTTCGAGACAGGGTTTCTCTGTGGCTTTGGAGCCTGTCCTGGAACTAGCTCTTGTAGACCAGGCTGGTCTCAAACTCACAAAGATCCGCCTGCCTCTGCCTCCCAAGTGCTAGGATTAAAGGCGTGCGCCACCACCATCGGGCCTCAATCTTTTTTAAAAAATATTTTTTATGGTTTATTTAATTTTATTTTTATGTGCATTGATGTGAAGGTGTCAGATCTCCTGCAACTGGATCTTCAGACAGTTGTGAGCTGCCATGTGGGTGCTGGGAATTGAACCCGGGTCCTCTGGAAGAGCAGTCAGTGCTCTTAACCACTGAGCCATCTCTCCAGCCCTGTCAATTTTTTTAAAAATATTTTTATGGTTTATTTAACTTTATTTTATGTGCATTGGTGTGAAGGTGTCAGATCTCCTGCAACTGGATCTTCAGACAGTTGTGAGCTGCCATGTGGGTGCTGGGAATTGAACCCGGGTCCTCTGGAAGAGCAGTCAGTGCTCTTAACCACTGAGCCATCTCTCCAGCCCCGCCTCAATCTTTTTTAAAATTTATTTTCATTATGGGGGGGCTGTATGATTTGTGTGGGGCATGCATAGCATGGCATATGTGTGGAACTTCATGGAGTTAGTTCTCTCCTTTCAACTTCATTTGGGCCGCAGGAACCAAATTCAGGTTGCCAAACTTGCCCAGAAAGCAATTTACAATTTACACATCGAACCGTCTTGTGGGCCCAGAATCTCAATCTTAATGGGCAGTTTTAGAATCCTGTCAGACACATTTTCCCTGGGGACAGAGTCTCCTCCCTTGAGCTGTTTCTGTCCTTCCTAGAGAGCCTCCCTCCCCACGCCTGACTTTGCCTCCCTGTGCTCTCTTAGAAAGGTTTTAGCTTTCAGGGCACGCAAGGCCTGTATCTCCTAACTGATGGGGAGCCAGACACAAGCTGCAGCCTTATTCTCAACACTGTCCAGAGGCTCCGGAAGGAGAGAGACGTGAAGGTGCATACGATCTCCCTGAGCAGCACAGACAGGTGAGCGGCAGGAGTAAGCTGAGCTTGTTTCTCCTAAGCTACTGGTCTGAAGGCCTGAGAGCCTCCACTAACCCAAGGCCTCCCTTAGACACAGAAATGAGGAAATGCGTTGCTTTAATTCGTGGCCTGGACACCGCAAAGCAGGAGCCCTCTCCCCACCCCAGGCTGACCAAGCAACAAACCGTTCTTACGTCACTCTGCACCGTTGAGCTGATGCACCAGTTTGTGAACCCTGTTACCGTCTCCCTTCTAGCTTTCTTTTCTTGGGAAAACATGTATGACTACCTAGGGAAACTAGAAAAGAAAGCCTCATCATAGCACTATTTTTAATATTTTTATTTATTGTTTGAAAATTTCATTGATGTATACATGAATGGTTATACTTGATCCCAACTCCAACCTCCAACTTCCCTTAGGCCCACCACGATATCTCCCTCTCAGTTTCATGGCATTTCTTCCTTTTTAAAAATGATTATTTATTTCATTTTATATACATGAATAGTTTGTCTGCATGTAGGTATGTATGCCAATGAGTACCTGGTACCTTCAGAAGTCAGAAGAGGTGTTCATGCACCCTGGAATTGAAGTTATAGATGGTTGTAGATCTTAGGACTCAAATCCAGGTCCTCTGAAAGGGCAACAAGTCTTCTTAACCACTGAGCCATTTCTCCAGCCCCATCTTTCTTTTTTATTAATAGAACAGTTTGTCCAATTTGTGCTGCCTGTCTGTACATGGATATAGGGCCATCTGCTGGGGCCTGAGCAACCTACTAATGGCCCCACACCCAGAGAAAAGCCTAGCCACCAACTCTCACTAGCTCCTCAGCCAGTAGTAGGCCTTCTGGAACCCCTCCCGCTCCATGCTGGCATTCTAACTGGCTTGATCTTGACAGAACAATTACTATTACAGATGGTCATTTAGAAGAACATGTGTTAGACAAGATGCAGCCCCTTCAAAAAAACTATTGTGAGGGCTAAAGGCATGTCTCAGTGACAGAGTGCATGAGGCCCTGAATTCAATCCCCAATAACAAGATAAACTTTATTTATTAATAAAATTAATAACTTGGGTACCGGTTTTCTCTCTTTGGCTGAGCTATGAATTATAGAAGAGCCATATTTGTGTCCCTGTAGGCCCGTCACACAGCAGACACTAGTGAATGTGCAACCTCCAGCTGAGAGCGTACTTGATGATGCTAACAATGATCTTGATGGTATAAGCCGAGGCCCATTTGCCAGGCTGCTTTCCCTTAAGCCCCACAAGACTTCAGTTCCACTGTAGGCCTGAGACTTTGCTTGCCTCTCCTGTGAGTCCCTGAGCCTCTGTTCCTCCTCCAGAGCAGCAGTTGAGTTCCTGAGGAAGCTGGCTTCCCTCAGCGGGGGACGTTACCACTGTCCTGTTAGTGATGATACCCTCAGCGGGATTCAAGGCTTGCTCACCAGAGGCTTCATCGAGGAAAGGGTAGGTCACCAGCCATAAATGTGAGTCTCAAGGAGCCTCCACAAGTACTGGCTTCTTTTGTAATGCTGACCAAGAAGGGCGTGTTTCCCGTGGCTATCCCTCTAGGCCAGCTCCCCTTGAAGGTGGAAACAGATTGGAGATGCTATGGTTATGTCCAACCGGCTTCTGCCTGTTGAGCATTTACAATGTGCGAAGAAATTGATGAACCCTTTGGATCAGCCACTCTTACATCCTCATCCCTACACAGACAAACAGCTCAAGAAGCTGAAGTGTGTGTCCAAAGTCAGAAGAAGGGTGAAGCTGAACCCACTGTGCTTTGGCTCCTTTGAACTCCTGTGTTCTTTCTCTGAAACACGGACAGGCATTTTATCTAGGTAACATGTAATGACGTCATTGGTTAGCTACTACATAACAAAACTAAGGAACCGAAGGTACACATATTTAACTTTTTTTTTGTTTTGATATAGTCTTTTTGAGACAGTGTTTTGTTGCGTAGTGCCGACTAGCCTTGATCTCTCAAGCCTCCTGCCTCCACTTTCCCAGGACAGAGATTACACCAGACCTGGCTTTAACTTCTGCCTCTGTTGTTCTGGAGTGCTGGAAGTTGAGCCCAGGGCCTGGCTATACATTCTTCCATTGACCTACATCTGTGACTCCCAGGCCTTGGTTGTTTGAGAAGGGTTTCACATACCCTAGGCTAGCCTCAAATTCATTATGTAGTTGAGACAGGCCTTGAACTCCTGATCCTCCTGCTTCCCTCCCTCTAGTGCTGGGATTAGAGATGGGCTCCACCACACAGATCGGAAGGGTTCTGCCTGCAGAGTGAGAGCAGCTGGTGTCACGCTGCTGCCAGGCTGGTGGCAGCTTCTTCTCTGTCTCAGAGCTCTGGTTCACTGGGAGTCTATTTAGAGCCAAGCTCTAAAGTTTTAGCTGTTACTGTCTTGGGAAAGATTCCTGTGAAGCTCTATTTTACTAGAAGAGGAGGAGAAAGGGCAAAAGATACTTTACCGTCTGACCAGCAGTTTAGATACAGCACATACCACTCTCATCTCACGGGTCCAGGGAAGAGCCAAATTCACTGAAATTTGGACACTACTTGGTCCCTCCCCTCCTCCACCCCCACCCCACACACTGACTCTCAGGCATCTAATTTCAAACTATCCCGTGTATAGAGTGGCTGCCTGGATGGTGGAGATGGGTGAGCTGCGGCCACAAGGATCCCCTGCCTCTGGTGAGAGGGTACATCTCATCTGATGTGCTCTAACCATCTTCTGAGGTTTTAGATCGTCAGGTCTCATCATGTCTGTTTAGTGTATTAAATTTTACCTTCTTCATTCCCCTTCCCCAGGATCCCAAGTTGCCACTGTTTGAAGGGGATGACTTAAAGATACTGGCCCAGGAGGTCACCAAGGCTAGAAGCCTCCTCAAGCAAGCCCAGGTCTTCAGGTATGTTTCTCTAGCTGCCTTTCCATATGTCCAACTACCCAGATGGACACACCTTTAATCCCAGCCCTTGGAAGACAGCGGCAGGTGAGACTAAGGCCAATCTGCCTTACATAGCTCCTGGGCAACATAGTGAGACCTTGTCTCAAAGAAAAATCCACATACAGGAAAAAAGCATACGGTATTTGCCTTTCCCCTCCCCACCATCTCATTACCCACTCCCAGGGAACCATTTTTCTTTGCCTTCTGCCTTCTAGATCCCAGCTCCTGAAGAAAAATAACATGGACCCAAAAGTCACTCTTTGCTAGAAACATGCTCTTAGGTAAGAAAAGGAGTGGATGCCACACCTGCCCAGTGTCCACCAAAGGGCCAGGCATATGCTGCTTTCCACACAAGTGTAACTGCGAGGAAGGATCAGACATTGTCATTCCCCTGACCTGAGAAGCTGTTCTACCAGAGACCACCCACCGAGCACCCCAACCTAAAGAGTAAAGTGACAGAGAAAGCTGTGACTCCCAGATTACCTGCAGGAAATGAAATGTTTAGCACTAGGGCACTCGGAAGGCCAAGGCCAGGGAGGCTCTTTTACTTATGTATGGATCTTCCCGGACCTCCCTCATTCCCCTGTATGTCCCTCCACACACCATATGCTCTAGACCAAGCTCACTAGGAGGTTTCTCTTGCCACCCTCTGCCTAGTGACTCCTGCTTATCTGTCAAAGCACAGCTCAGATGGCATTGGCTCCACTGTGAAGATGGCCCTGGTACCTGTCCACAGCTAAGGACCTCCAGTCCCATCTGGATGCTTTTGGCCTTCCTCTTCTTCTGGCTTTCCTGACCCAATTGTGCCTCTTCAACATTCAGCACTGCAGACTGTGATGCCCTGCTCAATGTTCTAACTCTTCTTGACCATGGTTCTTCCCCTGCCCCAAGAAGCTTAACTGTCCATGGATCCCAGAACCTGCCAGATGGCAGTTGCGTGGTAAGCAGTGAGCACCCAGCTCTGGATAGAAACCCAATGAAGCTGCTTCTTCTGGTTCTTCCCTTTACTTTTTACCATCTGGATCTATGGGCCAAAACAGCCACTAGCAGCCTCACTTGGGGGAAGACACAGCCAAGAGCCAAGCCCCATCATCACCTCCACCACCTGCTAACTGGAGGCTACTATGGACCCAGTATGGCCTCTGAAAGGCAGATACCTTTGAACCCCACTATCCTATGTACACATGAATGGGGGCATCATGTGTTAGATAATCTGGTATCATTTCCTAAAATGAGAAAATTGCTTTTACTAATAGAGTCAAAAAGATTTCAAATGCTTGAGTACTGGAAATACTTGAGTACTGGTAATGAGGTGTCTGTGTGTGGGGGGGGGTGAATTCTGAGTGAGATAAAACTTTATTAAATGCTGGGTGTTGGTGGTCTATTCCTTTAATTCCAACGCTCAAGAGGCAGAGGCAGGTAGATCTCTGAGTTCAAGACCAGCCTGGTCTACAGAGTGAGGTCCTGGACAGCCAGAGCTACACAGAGAAATCCTGTCTGGAAAAACAAAGAACAAAAAACAAAACCTCATTCAGATTATCTAGAGGATTTAAGCTCAATATGAAAAAGATAAATATACTTATTTTTAAAAATGAACAGCAACTCAGACAAACACAAATGGAAATGCATAGCCAAAAATTCTTAACCTCTAGAGATGTGACTCACCCAGTATGTCCAAGGTTCTAGCTTCAGTCCTCAGTAACACAAAACACACACACGCACGCATGCACAAACACTCACATGCACACATATGTTGACAGAGGTTTCTGTCCCATCTGGTCTTGCAGTCATTCAGTCCCAATGAAACACATAGAGGCCTACATTAATTATAAACTAGTTGGCCTATTAGCTCAAGCTTCTTAAGTCTTAAAATAACTCATAATTCTTGTCTGTGTTAGTCATGTGGCTTGGTACCTTTTATCAGTGAGGCATTCTCATCTTGCTTCCTCTGCATCTGGGTGATGACTGCAGACTGAGTCTTTCCTTGTCCCAGAATTCTCCTATTCTGATTGCCCTGCCTTTACTTCCTGCCTGGCTACTGGACAACCAGCATTTTATTAAACCAATACAAATAACAAACCTTTACAAGGTACAAGACCATTGTCCCACAGTATACACACACACACACACAGAGTTGAACCAGACATGGTAACGCATACACATCATTTCAGCACTTGAGAATTGGAGGCAGAAGAATCAGAATCAAAGGTTCCAGGCCAAGTTTGGGCTACTTAAGGCTTTTTCTCAAAAAAAAAAAAAAAAACCCTATCACTCCTCATAAAAGAATGATGGAAAAGGCACTCAGCAGCCTCATCTGTCATGGAAATACAAATTAAAGTCACAATGAAATGCAGCTACATACTCAGTAGCATGGCTCCACACACGACAACTGTCACTCTCAGACACTGGAGCGACTGGAAGGCTCTTGCTGCTGGAATGGGGCTCAGTGAAAGGAAATGTAAATTTTCACCGCTTTGAGAATTTGACAGTTTCTATTAAAGCAGAGCACATCTGTTGTTTGGCCCAACAATCCTGCTTCAGGGGAAATGAGCAGTGTGTGAATGCAAGAATGTGTACAATAGCTCAACTTGTAAAAGCTCCAAATTGGAAACCACCCAGTGTCCAACCGTGGTGCAGTGTGCAAACAAATCATGACATATCTGTATATTGCCAAACTATGAATCAGTGGAAAGACCATGGAATATAGTCACTGCGTTCAATAAGATGTATCAAACTCATAAACAGTGGGTAGGTATAATCTTAGCATAAGCTGGAGATGCGGCTCAGCTGGTAGTGAGCTTGCCAGGCATGCATGAAGTCTTGGGTTCTTGATATCCTGACCTGCATAAAATGGAGATACGGAGGCAGGAGGATCAGGAATTCAATGTTCAAGGCCAGTCTGAGCTACTGGGGGGGGGGGAGAAGAAGGAATTAAACCCAAGAGTACATGCTTACAACTCTCTATGAAATTCAAGAACAGCTGTATTTGTCACAGTGATAGCTGCCATGGGGAGTACAGAGTGAACGTCCAGGGTGCTGGGAGCTTACAAAGCTCTGTCTTTGCCTGAGTAGTGTTTCATTAGGATGCTGCTGTGGTTTAGACAGGATTTGAACATGCCCTTCAAACACTTGCACGTTGAATATGCTGTAGTGTTCAGAGATGGGGCTTTGGAGAGGTGACTGGGGTTAGACAAGGTGCTGAGGCTGTATCCCCAAAGACTGAATCCTGGTGACTTTATATAGGAAGGGAAAGAAAAGTCAAAAGAGACACACATACACGTGCCCTGTGCCCTGTGCCACTCAGAACTCTGCCAGCAAGAAAGCATCTTAACTCTGCACCCTGAGAACTTTGAGCTGGGGCTGGAGAGAAATCTCTGTGGTTAGGAGCACTTTGCTGCTCTTGCAGAGAACCTGGGTTCAGTTCCCAGCACCCACACGGCAGCTCACAATCATGCTTAACTCCAGTTCCAGGGGATCTGGTGCCCTCTTTTGGCCTCCGGAGCACCAGGCACCCACTGCATGTGTACATACATACAAGCAAAACACTCACACACATGAAATTAACATAAATAAAAGTTTTCAAAACTTTAAGCCAAAACAAATGTCTCTATTTGTAAAATTACCCAGTTTCAGGAGGCAGGAGAATTGCTGTCAACTAGAGCCAACCTGACCTACGTAGGGAGTTCGAGACCAACCTGAAACCCAAATAGAGCAAAACTCTGTCTTGGAAAAAAAATCATTAAGTTATTTAAGTTTTTTAAATATTTTATTTTATGGCTTGAGTGTTTTGTGGGCATGTGTATATGTATATGCACCATATTGTGTTTAATGCCCCAGGAGGTTGTTGAATCCCCTGGAACTGGAGTTATGGATGTTCATAAGCCACTGTGAATGCTGGGAACCAAACCTTGGTGTGCAAGTGTCCTTAACCACTGAGCAGTCTCTCAAGCCACCACTCCATATAAATTAGTTATCTCACAGTTTTGGAGCCTGGCGATCTTGGCAAAGCTGGCTCCCTGGAGGCCCTGAGAAGGATCTGTCCCAGGCTTCTAACTTCCCACAGCTCCATTCTCTGCTTCACGTCTCCCGGTGGGTGTATCAGTGCCCAGATTACGCCCTCATCAATGGACATCGGTTGTACTGGAGTGAGAACCTTCTCTACTGAACCCCGTTGGAAGTAATCCCATGTTTAATGACTCAGTCTGAAGTCCTAGGGGTTGGGGCTTCAACGTATGGTGTGGGACACAATTTGTGGCAGTTGTGAGTGGCGATGCTCCTCGAGAGGCAGCCAACACGGGAAGCTCCTGAGGAACGTGAGCTCTGTGGTCCAGCTGGTCTTGTGAATGGAGGGTTAGGGAAGACACGGGCTTGGGAAGTGGTGAAGAGCAAATGGGTTTGCATCCAACCTTCTCAGCTAGGTTGAGAACCAGCTGAGTAGCCCCGTGTTCTGGGATTTGCACATGCTCTATCACATCAGCCATACACTTAGAATACACTACATACCATTCCCAGTCTGTGAGTGAGGAAATGAAGTCATGCGACTGCCAAAAAATATAGCAAGAAAGTAACAAAGGGCCAGTGAGATAACTCAGCAGTAAAGGTGCCTGTCACCAAGGCTGATGGCCTAAATTCAATCCCAGGAATCCACACGATGGAAGGAGAGAGCCACCTCCTGCAAGTTGTCTTCTGACTTCCACAATGTACACTATGGCACATGCGTGCACTCACACATAAATAAATGTACCAAAAAGGAAAAAGTCGGGCGGTGGTGGCATGCACATTTAATCCCAGCACTCAGGAGGCAGAGGCAAGCGGATCACTGTGAGTTCAAGGCCAGCCTGGTCTACCAAGTAAAACCCTGTTTCAAAAGAGGCAAAGCCAAGATCTCAGAACCCCAAGGCCTATGCCTACCTCTCCCTGAGCCTCCTTTCTGAATCTGTTTCTCTACCTCTAAAATGAGACTGAAACAGAAATCTGGAGATTGAATGGGACATTCTTCCACCTGGCACTTGGCAGGAACAAGCTAAAGTTTGGGATTTGCCTCCTTCACCTCATGTTCACAGAACTTGTTCCTACAGGTGGAGTGTTTATTTGTGGCCCTTCTCAGAGTAAAGGAAGCAGCATGCTCCCTACTCTGTACCGGGTTGCTTCATTGTAGCAGAAGTGTAGAAGGCTGGACACAAGCCAGCCCTTCTGCTACTGTTTTCCAGGGATGGGAAAAGCCATTCTGCTCCCCAGCACAGAGGAAAGGTCAACGATAAAGAAGCATCCATTAAAATGGAACAGTGGAACCAAGCCTGGAAGCACAGGCTTTATTTCTGCTCTCTAGGCGGCTGAGATGGGAGGATCACAACTTCAATGCCTGCTTGGGCAACAGAATGTAAAAAAAAAAAAAAAAAAAAAAGGAGGGGGTGGAGGTAAGGATGTGGCTCTATGATAGAACAGTTGTCCAGCATGTGTGAGGCCCTAGGTTCAACCTCTAGCACCACAGGGAAGAAAGGGGGTAAAAGAATGTAAGAATATTTTTAGGTCGATAGGTAGATGGATGGATGGAAAAAAAACGGGTGTATAAATGGATGGAAATTGGCTTTGGGTAGATGGAAGGTTGGATAAACAAGTGAACCTTAAGAGTGAGTTGAAGAAAAGACAAACTGATGTATGTATGGGTGAGTTTGAAAGGACAGATACAGAGAAATGAAACCGACAGAAAACTGGATGGATGGGCAAAGGGATATATATCTAATCGCGTGCGCGCGCGCGCGCACACACACACACACACACACACACGATGGCTGATGAGCTGGAAGGGGGAACAGGTGGAATAATGATGAAGAAAATGGAGTAAAGAACGGCGTAGAAGAAAAGTGGCTGGTGAGTGGAACAGACAGGACAGGGCAGGCTCGCAGTTCCTTTGCCTCTTTTCTCCACCAGAAACGCAGCCCTGGCACCGCTTGATCACCCTCAGGTGATGGGGTTGCAGAGCTCTAGGCTGAAGAGCGCAGAGCGACAGGGCAAAACAGCTGGGGCGGAGGCAGAGGGCGGGGCGGTCCCAGGACCTGCCCAACTCGAGCTGCGGTCCCGCGGGTGGTGCTGGCTTTGGCGCCGAGACCCAAGAGGCTCAAGAAGCGCGCAGCGAGCGCTGCAGGAGCCCGAGCCAGGTGAGTGCGGAGTGGAGTGTGGTGGCTGGGAAGGAGGGCATTAGCTTTGGGAGACGTGCTCAGTCCGCCACTAGGAGGCTAGGATCCCTGCCACTCCAAAACCCTTCATCAAACCCAGCGTTGATGTCTCCATGGACTTGGATTAAGGACTGAGTCCTTTAATTATCTTCATTTTTGCTAGTTTTTAATATTCCTACAACTATGACAATGACAACTACTACTACTACTACTACTACTACTACTATTGGTGTGTGTGGTGTGTGTAGGGGGTGTGTGTGGTGGGGCATGCATGTGTGTGTGTGTGTGTGTGTGTGTGTGTGTGTGTGTGGTGTGGAGGAGTGTGCGTGTGTGTGGTGTAATTGTGTGTGTGTGGTGGGGCATGCGTGTGTGTGTGTGTGTGGTGGGGGTGTGCATGTGGTGTGGAGGGGTGAGAGAGTGTGCGTGTGTGTGTGGTGTGATGTATGAGTGCGTGTGTGCATGTGTGGTGTATGTATGTGTATGTGGGGGTGGGGTGGGGTGCATGTGTGTGATATGATGTGTATTTGCATGTGTGTGTGGTGTGTGTGTGTGTGTGTGATGGGAGGCACACTTGCCACAAGGCATGGGTGGAGGTCAGAGAACAGCTGATCAATTCTTCCTACTCTCCTCATGGATCCAACTCTCGTAGCCAAACTTGCAGAGATGAGCCGTCTGGTTGGCCATGTGTTTTTTTGGTTGTTTTGTTTTGTTTTGTTTTGTTTTTTTGGGTTTTTTTGAGACATATCCTACGCTGGCCTTGAACTCATAGTGATAGTCCTATGTAGGCCTTTGGAATTCTGATGTTATTCTGTGCATCAGCACAGCCAACCTTTAATTATAATTTGTTCTCAATCCTCTAATATTTTCTGGGCCTCAGTTTCCACTTCTGAGTAATGGGAACAGTAGTTTGTACTTCCTGAGATTGCCAGGAGAGTTTAACACTGCCATGTCCAGGTTCAGTCCTGGCTTAGCCATAATGGTCCCCTGAAGAACAGGCCCCTCTTTATTCTCCTAGCAGTTAGCCAGGCAGTGTTCCAGGCACGGGAAATGCCAGTCAGCAAACCCTTCATGCAGCCTGCATTGAGGTGATCTGCAAAGGCTTTGGTATCTGCTCTCTCAGGACCCCTGTGTAAGGAATTTGGGGCAGCCACGATGATTTGGTCCCATTTCACAGCTGTGGATACTGAGGTACTGTGACGTTCTCAGCATTTCACTCAAGGGCACACACCTTTCCCAGAAGAGTCATTTCCCCTCTGAAGCTACACCCTGTCTCCTGATTGAAGGGTGGGGTGGGGGACGTAGATATCCTCCATAACAGCTCTAGTTTGGATGTCCCTCACCACCACTTATGTGGGACATGACTGCATTCCTGTCCCAAAATGAACAACAATGACAGAGGAGACATAGGCCAGGGTCCCTGTCCTATGATCACCACAAGCAACAGCTCAGTGGCCAAAATCGCCTGCTCTTGTGTGCGGCCATTACGCACCATGCAGGCCATAGCGTGGGACGCAGAAGGCCGGCAGTACAGTCGCTGCATCTACACCATGGTCTGGCCTGATGCTCAGGTAGACGAGGGTAGGAAAGACCATGACCATTGACTGAGCCTGAGCAAGCAATAAGTCTAGAAAGGTCCCTGGGGCCCACCTACCTGACCCGGAAGGCTGCAGGGGACGGGCAGATCATGTGGTGTCAGCCAGCTGCTCCTGGGGCACCTAGTGTCAGGAGTGGCTGTAGACTTGGAGATCACAGACAAGTTTCCAGTGCTGAGCCCTTTAAGTCCCACGTGGTTCCTTCTCTCTCTCCTCTTCCTCTTCCCCCTTTCTTCTCCTTGTCGTCTCCTTCCTCATCTTCCTGCTCCTTCTCCCTTCTCCTCTCTATCCTCTCCCTCTTCTTTTCACCCTTCTCTTCTCCCTCTCCTTCTTCCTCCTTTCCCTCTTCCTCTCTTTCCTCTTCTCCCTCCCCCTCTCCCTCCTCCCTGTCATCCTCCTCTCCTTCCTCTTTCTCTTCTCTCCCTTCTATTCCTTTTCCTCTCTCCCCTTCTTCTTCCTCCAACTTTTCTTCCCCTCCTCCCCCTTGCCCTCCTGATTCCTAGTCAGATAACGCCACACCCAGCATGTGAGGCCCACTAGACATGACTGACTCTGCCTTCCTCTGGTACTACATGGGGCCTGTGGGGAAATCGGGTGCTTAGTGTACATCTGAGTCATACAACATGATTTTGAGCCTCAGTTTCCCCAGCTATGATGTCAAAGGACAGGCTGCCTTCTCCAGCTCTCTAAGGAGCCAGCAATCACATGGAGGTTCTTGGGGCTCTGAAAGAGTCTGGAGCCCAGAAAGGTCTATGAGGCTCCAGTCTTCCTGAAGTTTCATTTTGCCTTGGGATGACCTAGAACATTCTTCTGGTTTTTTTCACAGGTGGACAGTCTCTAGGCTGTATGGCTTCATAGAGGATGAAGACCAACCCTGCCAGCTCCTCACTAGAAACCTGTCGAGTTGCAGGACAGGAAGAGAAGGGCTGTCCTGTCTGTCAGGCCTGTGGAAGGACCTCAGACCTGGGGTCTGCTTTGGGGTCAGGGTCAGGTTTTAGACCAGGACCTGGGGCTGTTCTGGGGCCTGGGCTGGGACCTGGAGCTATTCCAGGACCTGGACCTGGACCTGGTCCTGGGACTGTTCCAGGGTCTGGGCCAGGATCTAAAGCTGTTTCTGTGACTGGTGCTATTTCAGGGACTACTCTGGGACCCACACTAGGAACAGAATCATTACCTGGACCAGGAGCTAGGTCTGAACCCAGGCAAGGAGCTGGGCCAGTACCTCAGCCAGGACCTAGGTCACTACCTCAGCCAGGAGCTAGGTCACTACCTCAGCCAGGAACTGGGTCAGTACCTCAGTCAGGAGCTGGGTCAGTACCTCAGTCAGGAGCTGGTCCAGTACCTCAGTCAGGAGCTGGGTCAGTACCTCAGCCAGGAACTGGGTCAGTACCTCAGTCAGGAGCTGGGTCAGTACCTCAGTCAGGAGCTGGGTCAGTACCTCAGTCAGGAGCTGGGTCAGTACCTCAGTCAGGA
>JAQHUG010000016.1:13869390-13897855 GCA_028555095.1 Dicrostonyx torquatus | reverse complement strand
AGTCAGGAGCTGGGTCAGTACCTCAGTCAGGAGCTGGGTCAGTACCTCAGTCAGGAGCTGGGTCAGTACCTCAGTCAGGAGCTGGGTCAGTACCTGAGCTAGTAAGTGCATCAGTACCTAGGCTGGGAGCTGCACCATTACCTGGGCTGGGGCTAGGGCCTGGGACCAGACGAGCCTCTGGTGCTGGTTCTGACCCCAGTGAATCAGTGGCAACCCCAGAACCAGCGCTGAAGCAGAAGACTGGGGCCAAACCCACACAGGCCCCAAGACAGAAGGTTCTGGTGACTGGAGGAGGAGGCTACTTGGGGTTCAGCCTGGGCTCCAGCCTAGCCAAGAAAGGCACTTCTGTCGTCTTGCTTGACCTTCGCAGACCGCAGTGGCCACTACCCCCAGGAACCGAGTTTATCCAGGTACAGAGATGGGAATCATGGAAGGTCTGCTGCTGGAGGTGACAGTGCTGGTGGTGGCGGTCACAGTGGGAGAGCTCAGACGGACAAATGTGTTTGAAATCTCAGGCTCTGGAGCCAGATTTAGCCCTCATTGTTTATTATTTTTGGAAAGACAAGTTTGTTTGGTTTTAGTTTTAATTTTGTTGAGGCATAGTTTCTCTGTGTTGTCCTCACTGTCCTAAAACTCACTCTGTAGACCAGGCTGGCCTTGAACTAACAGAGATCCACCTGCCTCTGCCTCCCGAGTGCTGGGATTAGAAGCATGCACCACCACCGCCTGGCTTTATTTTTAGATTTTGTTATCAGTGTGTGTGCGTGAGTGTGTGTGTGTGTGTGTGTGTATTTGTGTGATGTGAGTGTATAGGGGATAAGTGTATGATGTGTGTGATTCATGTGTGATGTGCATGAGTGTGTTATGTATGTGTTTGATGTTTGTTTATATGAATGATGTTTATAATGTATGTGTGAGCGTATGCATGATGCGTGTGATGTGTGTGTGTGCACATGAAGTGTGTCAGAGTGCAGTAGTCACACATTGGCCAGAGGAAACCTTTCCAGAGTCAATTCCCTCCCTCCACCATGGTGAGGCAGGCCTCCCTTGTTTCCGCTTCCATTGTGCACACTCTGGCCTGGCTAGCCTAGAGCTTCCAGGCACTTTCTTGTCTCCAGCTCCCATCTCACCATAGGAGGGCTGGGATTGCAGATGCAAGCCACCTCACCCAGGTTCCTGTGAATCTGGCATGCTGGAAAGCACTCGCTCTCTCCTAGTCTCTTTGCCGTCCTCAGCTCCAGCTCTTGCAGTTCAAGGCTGTAGTCACACCCCCTTGAGCCCCACTCTTTATCCGCAGAAGAGACAGCAATCACATGTATTTTACAAGGGGCTCATAAGGGAATCAGTAAGATAGTGCATATGGAACTCAGGCCAGCCCTGGACCCAAGAACAGAGGAATAGGGGCCGCGACTGTCAATGCTCTGTGGGGTTGGTAAATGCTGGTCCTCCAGGTGCTTGGCCTGAGTCACTGCCTTGGACCTGAACCTCTTCCTTCTGTTTCAGGCTGATGTCCGAGATGAAGAAGCCCTGTACCAAGCCTTCCAGGGGGTGGACTGTGTTTTTCATGTGGCCTCCTATGGCATGTCTGGGGCTGAGAAGGTGAGACTCCCACACTCACCAAGAGCCAGGCAGAGTAGTGTTCAAGTCCTGTCCCACCCACCACACTCTGATGCCCAAGTATTTATCCCTTATTGTTCTTCACCTCTCCAAAGAAGCGCTAGGAATCCATGGCCTCAAACACCAGTTCTGGTACCTCCCACCTGGGTGACCCAGGGCAGGTCACCTCTCAGAGCTGTTCCTTCCTCGTCTGGAAAGGAAGAATGTCACTGCAAGTTATGTCACAAATTCTTTAGGGAACACTGTAGCGGTGTCTACAAAAATTCATTCCATTTGACTCAAATTATATTTATTTATATTCTCATTGTATCACTTTTAATAATAAAGCACCAGTAATAATGCAGTGGTCCGTTAGTTATTGAAATAAGCTAGAGCAGGTATATCATGAAACTCTGTGCAGCCATACAAAAGACTGAAAAGACTCCGAAGTGCTGATAACCTGGCAGTCTCCAAAGCTCAAAATAGTGCTTGGGATTCCCTATTTACCTTTAAAAAGAAGAGAAAAGTTAGGATAACTCAACCAACTGCCTTTAATCCCAGCACTCAGGAGGCAGAAGCGGGAATATCTCTGAGTTTGAGGCCAGCCTGGTCTAAATAACAAGTTCTAGGACAGCCAGGGCTACATAGAGAGACCTCCCCCATCTCAAAAAAGAAAAGTGTCTTCTGCTAAGCTTGATGACCTCATTTGACCTCAAGGACTCACATGGTGGAAAAAAAGAACTGACCCCCACGAGCTGTCCTCTGACCTCCATCTGTGTACCATGGCCCCCACACACATGGACACATGCATGCACGTGCAAAACAAATAGAAACGTGATAAAAATTTTAAAGCTAGGCCAAATGAATGCACATGGCATATGATGATGTTAAACACAGCTTCCAAGTGTGCACATGTAGAATTTGAACATATGATCTGGATCCCCTTATTTTTCACTGTCTGCCTTGTTTATTGAGACAGTATCTCTCACTGCAGCTAGAGACTGCTGTGTGCTAGACTGACTAGCCAGCAGGCGAAGCCACAGGGTACAAACGTCCAGAGCCATTAACAGCAGCTCCCTCTGGAGAGGGCAGTGGGAGCCTTGGAATCAGGAATGTGAAGGAACTTTCCTCTTCATTAGATAGATTTTTTTAAAGTTTTATGTGTGTGAGTGTTTTGCCTGCATGTATGTGTGTGCATCACATGTGTGCCTGTTGCCTGAGGGAGTAAGAAGAGGACATCAGATTCCTTGGATCTGGACTTACAGACTCTTGTGAACTGCCGTGTGGGTGCTTGGAAAAGAATCCAGGACCCTGGGAGAGCAGCCAGTGCTCTTGGCCCCTGGCCATCTCGGCAGCCCCTGGGCATACTTTTTACTTTGAATCATTTTTAACCTTGTAGCTGTTTCCCCAATAAACGAAAAACATCACAATAAGAATAAACATAGTTGGGGCTGGAAAGGTGGCTCAGTGGTTAAGAGCCCTGGCTGCTCTTTCAGAGGTCCTGAGTTCAATTCCCAGCAACCACATGGTGGCTCACAACCATCTGTAATGAGATCTGGTGCCCTCTTCTGGCATGCAGACATACAAGGAGGCAGAAAAATATAAAAAGAAAAAAATAAAGAATAAACATAGTTTGGACTGGGGATGTGGCTCAGTGGGTAGAATTCTTGTCAAAAGCACCCTGTCTTGGATCCCCAGTACCAACAAACCAGGCATGGTGGCCCAGACCTATAATCTCCCTGCACTTGGGAGCTGGAAGCAGGAGAATCAGAAAGTTCAAGGCTATCCTTGTCTATATAGCTTGTTTGAGGTCAGCCTGAATGATGTGAGATACACTGTCTTGAAGAAAAATAAATAAATGCAGTTTGAAAATACAGCCCTTCACATTTCACAGCGGTGTTGAGTGAGGTGGATCGTACTGTTTGCTGGTGCGTGGCATGCAAGAACCTACGATTGCAGACCTGTTCTTTGTTTACATTCCAGTGCCCTTTCCGGGGCATGGCCGTGTCACAGAATCTGTCTCAGCTAAGGAGAGACTTGGGGAGGCAGAAAATGAGCCAGCGTGTGTGAAGTCACTTATCTGTGACTCTATATCAGCCCCTGCAGCCTACAGCCTTGCCACCTTCAGCAAGAACCCTACTGACCCTGAGCCCAGCCTGTGGCCTCAGCCACAGGGCAGAAGGCAGCACGTGACTTCCCATTTCCCTCTTGTCTCTTAGCTACAGAAACAGCAGATTGAGTCTATAAATGTCGGAGGCACCAGACTAGTGATTAATGGTAGGCCCTCAGAGTGGAGTGTGACCTGCAGTGTGATTCCTCCTCTTCTTTCTCCTGTCACTGGCCTGGCTCCGGGGTGGGAGCTGGAGGTGGGAGCAACAGAGGCGGGACCCCTCTGCCCTACCTAGACTGTACCAACCAAGGCCAGTGGGAGGCAGAGCCTCTTCTCTGTGTACAGACCTGCTCAGGGCCCTGTAGGGGTATCAGCTGTCTCAGCATGTCTGGGGACTCAGAACTAGGGGCTGAGGAAGGTCACTGAAACATCAGATAGAAGATTCCTGTTGGGCCTTCTGGATGTTCCAGCCTTGACCAGCACCTTCTCCAGTTCTAGACCATCCTTTCTCTCTGTTCTAACAACTGAGCCTTCTCTTCTTACCTGTTCCTGACGGTGTGGCTAGGGGGCCAAAGCCACACCAGAAGGAGGAATAAGAAGCCTTATTGGACCCCACACCCCAAGTTGAGGATGGAGGCTTTTCCCCTTCCAGGCAGCTCTGGATTCTGGGAGATCCCTAATGGTATGGGGAGGGACATCAAGGCTGAGTAGAAATGGGTAGATTTGCCCCCAAAGGCCTTTTCTGAGCCCGTCCTTAGCCAGCCCCTTGCTCACAGTCTGACTGTGGTGTATGTGTGTCTCCTGCAGTCTGTGTCCGTCGGCGGGTTCCAAGGCTTGTGTACACCAGCACAGTCAACGTGACATTTGGTGGGAAGCCCATAGAGCAGGGTGATGAGGACTCTGTCCCATACTTCCCCCTGGACAAGGTACCAATTTCTGGGAGAGATGGGGCATGGTGGGAGGTTTGGGAGTTACTGCCCAAGAGGCAAGTATGGATGGAGCCAAGTCCGTCTTTAACTCAGGGTGGATCCCAATAGGATGGACTCCCAAGCTGAGGGGTACAAACTGTCTCCTATTCCAGCTTGTCTTGCCCTCGGAGGCTTTGAAATCAGATAGGCCTGGCCTTGAACCCCACCCAGCCTGGCACCTTTCACCTCTGTGACGGTACGAGCTATCGTACACTCTGAGCCCCTGTTTCTTCATCTAAGCCTGGTAACACCATAGAGGGGGTTTGTAGAGAACAGGAAATGAGAGTGTGTGCAAAGATGTCACAGGAACACTGAAGCATGACATACAACTAGATCATCCAACCTATATGTGATATCAGTGTCACGGGGCAGATGTCACAGACTGGTAGGTGACCCCCCCCCCGAGTCAGGACTATGCAGCCATGGGGTAGACCAAGCCCAGATGAACCAGCACTGCCATCAACATGATTGAGCTCATCTGGTGACTGTGTTCTCCTTGTCCCCTGGCAGCACATGGACCACTACTCTCGAACCAAAGCCATTGCTGACCAGTTGACTCTCATGGCCAATGGGACACCTCTCCTAGGTGAGTACCGTGGGTACTCCTAGGTGAGTACCTAGGTGAGTACCTGCTTGTAACAAGAATGCCTGACCAGTGCCACTTCTCTACATTGTGTGTCTGAATCATCTCCACACGGTCTGAGCCTTTGTTCTTCAGTGCATTCTGAGCACCACCGTATGCCTCCCCCACCCAGGACACAGCCTGGACAGTCAGATTCCTGCTTGCAGTCTGGCGAGGAAAAGATTTGGACAGCCTGACACTTGCTCTCTTTGCTGTCTTGTGGGAATGGATTAGTTTTGCGCATCTTCTTTAGCATTAGGAATATATAAGGAGCTATAGCTCTTCGGAAGGGACCATGCAAGTGAGAGACTTCTGTACTTAATCTTCAATAGCTTCCCAGAAAAAACTGCCTGCATCCTCTCCTCTGGCTTACAGAGAACAATAGTAAAATAGGAACTGTCCACATGTATGTGTATTCTTCATGCCAGGCCTTATTTTGCATGCTAACTTCATATGCAAAGGTCCATTCACTCCGTATCATTCCTGAATGGAGTGTGGGTTTTAAGTGTCCCTGGTCTTCCACACAGGAGTCAAACCCATTCAGACAATTGGCTTTTCAGGAATCATGGTTACTGTCTTTCTAAAATGTAGAAGCTAAAAGAAATCAGCCAACATGGCTTCCCTTTATTGTCAAAATTATCTGTCTAGGCCAGGTGTGATGGCACACACATCCTAGCATTGGGGAGGCAGAGGCAGATCTAGAGCACAAGGCCAGCTTTGTCTACGTAATGAGTTCTAGGCCAGCCAGGATCACATAGATAGACCCTGTCTCAGAAAACAAGAAAGAGAGGGGGGGGAGGGAAGGAAAGAGAAGAGAAGAGAAGAGAAGAGAGAGAGAGAGAGAGAGAGAGAGAGAGAGAGAGAGAGAGAGAGACCAGCTAGGACTACATCAAGAGACCTGTCTCCAAAAAAAGAAAAAAGAAAGAAAGAAAGAAAGAAAGAAAGAAAGAGAAAAAGAAAGGAAGGAAAAAGAAATGAAAAAAAGAAAGGAAAGAGGGAGAAATTTATCTGCCTGGGTCTGGGTCTGGTAGCAAAGTCCTTACATACTAGCTACTCAGGAGGTTGAGGCAGGAAGATTACAAATGTAAGGCTCGCCTGGGCTACAGAGTGAGTTCAAGGCCAACCTGGGCTATATAGCAAGACCCTGCCTCAAAAACAAAAAAAGTAAAAATAAATAAATAAACGAGTGAGTGAATAAATGAGTAAAATAAAATAGAAAGGCCAGGATGTAGCTCAGAGGTATAGAGCCTGCTTAGCATGAAGCCCCATGTTCAGCACTTCTAGTAACACTGAAGAAGACAAGCAAACATGGGAACCAATGGAGAACAAGAGAGGTTTGAAATTGCAGTCTCCAGTTTACACGTAAGGAAACAGAGACAGGTAGCTGGCTTTGCTCAAAGTCAAAGTCACACAGCCCTGAGCAGTAGAGTTAGACGTCGAAGCCCAGGGGAGTCTTAGCCCCTGAATCTAGGCCTTCCCCACTGTGCTACTCCAGAGGCAGCCAACCAGGTCCCTGTCTGTGGACTCACTTCCCTACAGTACCCCTGCACTCACTGCTTAGTCTGTCAGCCCTTGACCCCTGGCCCTGGTAGGCACAGCCACTGTGTTCCCCCAGGTTTGATCTGATGCAGGTGAATTCCCTTCTCTGCCAGGGCACAGCCCTCTTCACCTACCACCAGGCCAGACACCTAATACTCTGGCTGGGAATTATTTATACGCACATCCCCAGCTTTCAATGCTCCAAAGAGTCATGGATACCCTAGGCCTGCCCATCTCTGACGTGGCTACCCAGTGTCCCACTGGCCACCATTGACTGCAACTTGACCTCCCTCCACCATGCCCCTAAAGACCTAGAGTTTAAACTTAGCTATAGGCCACAGAAAAGCTCAGCTGACACCCGCCTTCCAGGAGGCTGACCATGGTCACCAGGGATGATTACAGTAGCCTGAGATCCAGGCTAGTCCTGAGACAGCCCTTACTTGAGCTGGGTGCCAAAGTCCTAATATTTAGGTCACAGTGCCTTGTCAGGTGCTGTGCCCTCTTACACCTGCTTGTGTTAATGTCCTGCAACTCCCGTAGTAGTTTAGAACAGTCTCTTACCATCTAAAAGCTAGAGCCTGGAATCCTGGTGTTAACTGGTATTAACAGGTAGAACTCTCTCTGAAGGTTCTGAAGAAGGGGCCCTCTGTCTCCTCCAGCTTCAGGTGGCCCCAGATAACCCTTAGCTCATGACTGTAAAACTCCAGCCCTTGCTTCTACCTTCATATGGCTTCTTTCTCCGTTGTTGGTCTTTCTAAGACACTTGTAATTGGATTAGACCCAGGTGAAAATCTGCGATGATGTCAGCTCACCAATATCTGTAATTAAAAGCTTGAAGGCCCTTTTCCAAGCAGCCGCATTGGCAGGTTCTAAAATGTAGACGTGACGTTTGGAGACTACTCTATCATCTGTGACTCTGGACTTCTTTGTAACGGGAGGGGTGTTTGGCAAAGATAGAAGCCTCTGGGCCTGGCTTATTCTCAGGGAAAGGGAACATACAGCAGAGGTGCCTGGAAGACAGATTTGCAGAAAAACAGCCACCTGGTTTAGTAAACACAGACCATAAATAGTTCAAGGGCCCTGGCTGGCAGGAGCTTGTGGTCAGAGCCCTCAGCATTTGTGTTCCTAATTCTGATGACACTGAGAGCTGAGAGTCACTTCCAGGTGAGAACATCTAAGGACACCATGTATAACCACCTCTGCAGGGGAAGGGGGATCCCCAAAGAAATTGGGCTGCTAGCAGCACAGAGTATCTCTACGGGACCTTCCATGCCAGATGCGGAGCAGGAGGTGTGGTTGACTTTGAGCTCCCATCCTCGAGTGCTCCCGAGCTCCATGTGCCTCTCTTCTGCAGGCCCCCGACCACCCTTTCTTGTGTCCTAGGAGGAGGCACCCTGCGCACCTGTGTGCTCCGCCCCCCAGGGATCTATGGCCCTGAAGAACAGAGACACCTACCCCGGGTGGCGGTACGTCCTCCCAGCCTTCCAAGGACCAGAGGCAGGAGGAGTGAGGTTGATGTGTTGTGCATGCTGATTGGACCATGGCCTCTGTCTAGGGGCAGTATCTGGGCCAGAGACTCTCTATGCTGGGAAGTCACCCAGACACCTACCAGTTCATAGTCCTCAGACCTACGAGGGTCAAAGTTCTCAGTGTGCCGTCCAGGCCTCTGTTCAAGTCAGGGAGAAAGAAAGCTATGACCCCAGAGAGACCCCAAGGCAGCAGTTTATCCCGGGCTGCCAGTGGAAGTTCTTCACGCCAGAAAACTCTAGAAAAATCCAAGTACTGAGAAATTCAGCTGCAAGGGGCCCTAGGCCCCAGTGTCCTCACAGCCTGGTCAGGTAGACAGATGCAGACAGAGTAGAGAGAGATGCAAGGGCCTGGCAGGGAAGCCCCGGGAGGACTTCCTGGAGGGAGGAATGCCTGGAGTGTCTGGAAGGAGGAAAAGGGATTTTCTGATGAGCCGTGGTGATTAGAGAAAGCAAATGCCAAGTGAATGAGCCACTTGAGGTGGACCTAGATGTGAGCAAGGTCACGGTTAATGCAGCAAGAGATCTAAGCTGGAACTACTGAGAGTACAAGGCTGTGGGGCACCCTGGAGGTCATCTGGGGAGAGCTGCTTCAAATATCCCTTTGTCGCATTCTTAAATGATGCTGGGTAAACTATAGTGGCTCTTCCCTCCTGAAATACTTAATTGAACTACTCCTGTGTACTTAGTACTGTTCAGACCAGCAAACAAAGCAGATAGTCCCTGCCTTTGTGTGGCCTCCATTCTCATGCCAGGAAAGAGATTACGATAGACTCACATGTTGAATTATAAAAGGTGCTGGAAGGTGCCAGGCACAAAAAGAGAAAAGAAAATGTGGATGGGGTAAGGGATTTGGGCTCCCAGGGAAGTTGGGTAAATCCCTTGGAGAAGGCCAGGTTTTAAGCCTCCAGAGGAGGAAGGAGCCAAGCATGTCAAGCAGGCTTTTGGAGGAAGAGCCACCAGACATGAGGCAACTCTCCAAAAACCCCAAGATTGCCCAGGAGTGCCCAGACAGCCTGGGGTCATGACAGCACATGCAGTAAAGGAGGTCAGTAGAAGGGGAAGCTGTGGAGTAGCTGGGCCAGGTCTAGAAAGGTTGTGGGGCAGGCGGTGTCAACATTTCTGTGTTCAACATCACAGCCCATGTGTCTGTTGTCACCAGAACAGGGCCAGGTATGGCTGGGTAGATGAACGGCTAAGAAGCTGCTGGGGTCCCCAAAGTGAGAGAGGCCGGTGGCTCTGGGGAGAAAAGCAGTCGAATTCTGAAGAGATGTGATAGTCGGAGCAACTGGGTTTGCAAGTGTTTTGAGGGTGAGGCATGAGAGAAGTTAGGAAGATCAAAGGTGGCCCAAGGTCATCTGTGAGACAAGCAAGCAGAGCCGCCTAGACTCTGGGACGCGGTGTTGGAGCCTAGCCTGTTACTGATTGGAAGCCGGGAGCGTGTAGATAGAGTGTAAAGCACCCTGTGAGCCTGCATTGTCCTCTCCCCTGCACCAGAGCCACATCAAGAAGAGACTTTTCATGTTCCGGTTTGGGGATCGCAGGACACACATGAACTGGGTCCACGTGCAGAATTTGGTGCAGGCGCACATGCTGGCTGCTGAGGCCCTCACCATGGCGAAGGGCTATGTGGCTGTGAGTATCCTCTGACATCCCTGCTCCCACCCCTGCTCATCCCACCCTTGCAGGCTGCAAGCAAGGAGAATTAGATCTCAGGAGTCCCAGGGTCACTGGGTTGGGTAGAAGCTTCAGAGAGCATAATTAACTCTTCACAGTGACCCAGTGACATCACAGCTTCAAATGGAAGTATGTCACACTTGTCACAATAATTCTCCTCTTGCTGTAGAAACTGTAATACAGGGGCTGGAGAGATGGCTCAGTGGTTAAGAGCACTGAATGCTCTTCCAGAGGACCTGGGTTCAGTTCCCAGCACCCATGTAGCAGCTTACTGAAGATCTAGTGTCAGGGGATCTGGCACCTTCACACCAATGCACATAAAATAAAGTTAAATAAACCATAAAGAGTATTTTTAAAAATTTTTTTAAAAAAGAAACTGTAGTACAATGAGGTTGAGTGAATTCATCATAGTCACAGCTTGTCAGTGTGGTGACCCTGTTACCAAACTTGGGTCCACAATCTGTATCCCAAGAAGCCAAGTTCAATCACTTTTAGAAGCCAATTAAAAGAGTCAAATTAGGCTGGGCAGTGGTGGCGCATGCCTTTAATCCCAGCGTTCAGGAGGCAAAGGCAGGTGGATCTCTGTGAGTTCGAGGCCAGCCTGCTCTACAGAGTGAGTTCCAGGACCAGGCCATGTAGAGAAACCCTGTCTCAAAAAACAAACAAAAGTCAAATTAATAGTAAAACTGAAAAGAGGGACAAAAAGACCCAGTCTGTTTTGGAATCCTAAAGTGAGATTAAACTTTAATAGAGTTCCAAAAATGTGCACATCTTGGCAGTCCCGGTCAAGGAAGGTATGGTGCTGTCCACCACCGATTCATCCCCAAGTGGTCTTGGCTCTCGTCCTGTAAGCTGTTACAATGGAATGGAAGGGAGATAAGCATCCCTATGGCTGCAGCCCTTTGGTTTTTCCAGTGAGAGATTCCTGTAGAAATCCCTGTTTTTCCGGGGGTCTGTTGTTTCAATAGTCTGGTGGTCAGAACGACAGACACCTGGCCCAGTGTCAGCATCTCTCTAGAGGGTCATTTCTGCCACGCCAATCACAGCCCTTACTAAGGCGTACCTAGGTGTCCCCAGACTGCTCAAGAGAACAAGAGACCTGCCACAACAGCTGGGAGTCAGGAGTCAGGCTGCCGGCAGACATCTGACTGCACCCTTCTCTCCTGTCGCCCTCAGAGTGGGCAGGCATACTACATCAACGATGGGGAGAGCGTCAACCTCTTTGAGTGGATGGCCCCACTGGTGAGTGCTCTGGTCCCCTAGCCCAGAGCGAGTCTCTAAGACCCCATCCTCTGTCCTTGCTTCCTTTCCTACCCAAACCCCATCTCTGAAAATCCTGTCCTCTCTCAACAACCCACGGCCTCCGTAGGACCAGGCCTATGTGGTAAGTGAGCACAGAACCCGGGGGCTAATGGCGGAGGGGCTATCTTGTACCGCTGTGCCAATGCAGTTCTGGTTTGTTCCACTTAAGAGCACTTCCAGGGGCTGGAGAGACCGCTCAAGTGACTGTGAGCACTGGCTGCCCTTCCAGAGGACCTGGGTTTAAGTCCCAGCACCCACATGGCAGCTCACCACTGTTCCAGAGGATCCAATACCCTCTTCCGACATACAGGAACACCAGTCATACATACAAGCAAAACACTCATACGTGTAAAAAAAAAATTTAATTTTCTAAATTAAAAGGCACTTTTATTGAGATGTAACTTACAATCTATGCAGCTCACCCTATGGAAAGGATACAATTCAATATGGTTTTCCTTTTTATATCACATTCAGAGATAGACAACCATCACTATAATAAACTTTAAAGCAGTCTTCATCTTCAAATAAGCAAAACAAGACTGTACCTGTTAGTAACTTGATCTTGTGTACCCCACCCCACCCCAGACAACCATGAGTCTTCCTCTGCCATCATTTGTCCCTTACGACGATTTTATATGAATGGACTCATAGGATAAGTGGCCTTTTGTGTCTGGCTTCTTCCCTAGTTCTCAAGGTTGATCTATGTTGTGACATGTATCAGGTCAAAACTTTGATCCTTTTTTAGTTCTTTATGTATGTGTATATGTGCACACCTGTGTGTACGAGTGCACATGTACCTGAGTACACAGGTTTGTGGAAGTCAGAGGACAACCCTGGATGCTGTTCCTTAAGCACTGTTTACCTGCCTTTTGAGACAGGGTCTCTCACTATCTAGAGCTCACTGAGTAGACTAGGCTGACTGGCCAATGAACCCCGCTGCTGGGATTAGGTTATTGTGTGCTTGCATGGAGTCTCTGGGCTAACCGGTTACTCCAGGTTTAACTTTCAATTGAAGAACTGCTTTCCAGGGAATTGAAGACTGTTTTCCAGGGATGTGGGATTCCTGTCTCCCCAGCAGTGGGGGAGTGCTCCAGCCTGCCAGCCTTTGTTGGTGTGGTTTTGACCTGAAGAGGTTTTACGCAAGTGGACAGGTCCATTCATCCCCTGCCAGCCTGTTTCTTCCTAAGTCTCCTTCTGCCTTCCACCCACTCGCTGGGTTTTATCTATTTTTCTTCAATAATGCAGTCAATTCTGGAAGAAAAAAAATCAAATTCAGGGCTGGAGAGATGGCTCAGTGGTTAAGAGCACTGACTGTTCTTCCAAAGGACCTGAGTTCAATTCCCAGCATCCACATAGTAGCTCACAACTGTCTGTAACTCTGGTTTCAGGGGACCCAACACCCTCACACAGACATACATGCAGGCAAACACAAATGAGCATAAAAATAAATAAATTATTTTAAAATATCAGATTCTACTTAAGGGCTTGGGACCATGTTCAGATAGAGGTGAATATAGTAAAAAAAAAAAATTAAATGATATGAAATATTCTAAGTCTTTAAAAAAAAAAAAACCTGCCCTAGAGGCTGGCAAGAGATGGTTTTGCAGATAAGCCTGACAACCTGAGTTCAATCCCCAGGACCCATGTGGTCAAAGACGAGAACAGGTTGTAGCAAGCTGTCCTCTGACCTCCAACACACACACACACACACACACACACACACACACACATGCAAAGAAAAAGATTTGCCTTATGTTTTCAACTACTTGAGTTATCCTGACCAAGGAGTGGATCTCACTTCAAGACTGGTATGCTAAAATGATTATCACCCTCATGCCAGGCAGAGTGTGAATACCTTTGATTCCAGCACCCAGGAGATAGAGGCAGGCAGATCTCTGTGATTTGAGGCCAGCCTGGTCTATAGAGACACCCTGTCTTGAAAAATAAGACTGGTGTGGACTTGGGGGGGTCTGTCTGTGCTGGTGGGGTCCCCTGCCAGCCAGGATCTGGGATTTCCTCATTACAGTCCCTGCACAACCCGTTCTCACCTCAGACCATGTTCCCTTGCAGTTTGAGAAACTGGGGTACAGTCAGCCCTGGATCCAGGTACCAACTTCCTGCGTTTATCTGACAGGTAAGGGACAGCATGGTGTGCCAGGTATACACACAACATGTGTGTTTTACATTGTTGGAAACCCAGAGCCTGGATTACAATGAGGCCAGGAGGCACACAGGGGATGAGGGTAATGGAATTTAATAGGTTGTACAGGTGTACCCAGCCTGACCCAGCCCTCAGAGGAGCAAGTGTCTCTGTAGTGCCACAGCTGTGCTGGTCTGCTCCCTATTGGCCCGCCTGCAAGGCTGGTAGGATTGTAACTACTGGAAAGGAAGAGGTTCTGAGACCTGCCTGAAGTGGTGCAGAGAGGGGGAGGGGCAGCTTTGACACCGAGACCTGTGCTGGAAAGCATGGTGCCTGGCAAGGTCTTCTTCCAAGGTCACGCTGACACCAGGGCTTCTTAGGTGTGGAGACTTGGACCTTGGATTCTCTCCCTCCCCCAGTAGGTCAGTATCTGCTCCCACTCCCTGGTCCCACCCCACCAAGACAGTGTGTCCTGCTGCTGCCCTCTGCTGGCCTCCTTCCAGCAAGAATGCAAGTAGGCATGAGGCTTGGGGTGAGCCACCCAAGGGAACAGGTGGCCCTCAAGTCACAGAGGGCCCTGCCACATCAGAGGCTGGACCTGCTCTCTTAAATGCATTGGGAGTGTTTGTTATTGAAATCAAAGACTTGCAAACTCATTACCCAGGTGGGTGACTCCTGCACAGCACTGCCATGATTGACAGGCCTTACCTGTGGCCCAGGTGATAGCAGTTTGGGAGGACTGTATACAAATATGCAGTTCTCTGTAAACTGGCTGCAGCTTGGTGCATCTTCACACTGGCTGCACACTAGAACCACCCAGACATGTTAAACTCGCCAATTCTCGGCCACACCTCAAAGAAATGATGCCAGAAGGAGTAGCAGGGATAAGCAGTGTTTCTTAGGGTGAGAAGCAACTCCTCCCTCCCCTACCCAAGTCAGTATATCAAAATAGGAGAGCAGGGTGGTGGTGGTGCATGTCATTAATCCCAGCACTCGGGAGGCAGAGGCAGGCGGATCTCTGTGAGTTTGGGGCCAGCCTGGTCTATAAGAGCTAGTTCCAGGACAGGCTCCAAAGCTACAGAGAAACCTGGTCTCAAAAACAAAAAAAAATCAAAATAGGAGAAAGATGCCAGGTGGTGGTGACATGAGCCCTTTTTCTCAGCACTTGAGAGGCAGAAGCAGGCAGATCTCTGTGAGTTGGAGACCAGCCCAGTCTACAGGGCTAGTTCTAGAACACCCGTGACTACAACAAAGAAATCCTGTTTGGGAAAAAAAAAAATAGAAGAGAGTCAGGTGTGGTGGTACACCACATGACTCCAGCATGTGGGATGCTGAGACAGGAGGATCATGATTTCAAGGCCAGCTTGAGCTTCGTAGAGAGTCCTATGCCAGTCTGGTCTACATATAAGATATGCCTCAAGAGAGAGGTTGGAAGACCAGCAAGATGGTTCAGTGAGTAAAGGTGCTACCACCAAGCCTGATGCCTCGGCCCCGACCCCACCCCGAGTCCAATCCTTGAGACCCACATGGTAGAAGGGCAGACTCAGCCCCAAATTGTCCTGCAACTTCCACACATGCAACGTGGCATATATGCACCTACCCATATAAACACATACACAAAGTACATAAATGAAATGTAATTTGGAAGTGGTTGCAAGAATAAAAATACCTTCGAGTCTTCTCAGATTCATTTGTACTCTTCAGTCCTTCAGTATTACTCGGTGCTAACTTATTGTGACAGGCCCTCAAGCAAGTGCTGCTGTCCTAAAGGTATCTGGTGGCCTTTGTAAAGGGACACCCTAGCAAAGCAAACAATGCCCCCAACGGGTTTGTCCTGAGAGTCCCTCTCTCCTGACCTCTCCCACAGCTGCAGTGATGGAGTACCTGCACCTGGCCCTGAGGCCCATCTGCACCATCCCCCCACTGCTTACCCGCAGTGAGGTAAGTGTCCGGAGCCCCAACCCTGAACCTTCCCCCTCCCTTCCACATAGCCACTGCTGCAGAACACCTCTGGACAGGATACTTCTCTGAGGTCTCGGAACCTTCCATGTAGGCCAGAGCTACAGCCTGTAGCTGTCCCTTTAGAGTGCTCCCTACCAAGTAAGGTTTTGTGTTGTAGACTGAAACTGGACCACTCCAAGCAAGCTTCATAGCGGTTATTCCAGTCATAGGTTATTTTCTATCCAGATCTGAGGCTCCCAAAGGCAGGCTCCATAGCAGGCAATTTTTTGAGCCCCAACTCTGAATAGACACATGTGCACACTCACAAAATCCCCAGCGGCTCTAGGTGCATCATTCATACTTATTTAACAGTAGGCATGTATTAAGTGTCTTCTACGTACAGAATATTAATACTGTTCCCAAAGTTATGGCCCGTAGTTGGGAGGGGGGGTTGAGACAGGATCTTACTATGTAGTTCTGGCTGTCCTGAAACTCACAGAGCTCCTCCTGCCTCTGCCTCCCCAGTGCTAGGATGGAATGTGTGCACCATCGCACCCAGCCCATGTGCAGTTTTACATTTGCTTAGCACGGACCATTCAAAAAGAGGCTGTAGAGATGGCGCATCGGTTTGGAGCACTCACTGCTCTTCAGAGGACCCCCTACCCCCACACGCTGGCTCACAACCACCCATAGCTCCAGCCAAGGGATCTGACACCCTCTTCTGGCATGTGTGTGGTGCACATACATGCATGCAAACAAGACATTAACACATATAAAATAAACAAATATTAAAAACTCTTTTCAAAGAGGATGTCTTAAGTAGACTGTAAGCAGACAGTAGGTGGTATTTAGGGGCTCTCTCATCTGACTGCTCCTAGTGCTACATTAGGAAGGGCACAGAGATGAGGTTCTCCACTTTGTTTTGAGAAACTGGGCACTAGAGAACCCAGTGGCTTCTCCAAGATCACACCACATGGGAACTGACTCCAGGATTTCAAGTTCAGTGCTCTTCAAGCTGAAAGGAAGTGGGAGGGTGGAGAATGTTCCAGAGAAACCGCTGCCTACCATTGTTCCTTTGAGCACCCAGATTGATGGAGGATAATGACAGTCCTTTAGGATCATTTGATAGTCCCTGCTGCTGAAAATTATTGCCCTGCCCACGAACAGAGGAGAAAATTAGATCCCTAGCGAAGTTGCCTACCAGGATCGCTCACTCACAAGGCACTGATGGGATGCGAACCCAGACCTAAAGCTCCACCACCAACTTGGAAAACATATTGGGAACAAAAGGGCACAGCAGCTGCCAGGAGTGCTGCAGGATTGTGGTCAGGCAAGTCCGCCACCCCTTCCAGGGCGTAGCATCTCAGGTCAGTCGCCCTCTGCTGGTCAGTCTGGGAGACACCAATTGGCGCTCTAGCTTTTTATATTATTTTACATAACAACAGCTCTTGAGCTTTTAAGAACCTTTCATTCCTTGAACACCTACTGTGGTGCCAGGCACTACACTGAGCACTAGAGGTAAGAAGACTTGGTCCTTACCCCAGGAAGTTCACAAAGGGGAAGATGTTTCAGAAACCAGGCAAGGTGATGAGAGAGGAGGAATTTCTCAGCATGCAGGAGAGGCACCATCACCCTGAGGTCACTGTTAGCCTGACCTCTGAGAACACTGTGCCAGAACCTGCTTGCATAGCTCAAGGGCTAGGTGTCCATGCAAGAAGCTGACTTCAGGATATTTACTAACCTGCATTCCTCCCAGCCCTGAAAGTTCTATCTGGGGCAAGAAGTGGTCTCTCTGCTTCCCTCATTGGGGTCCCTGAGTCAGCGCTTGATTCCAAGGGCCTGTCTGTGCCATGTGAGTACCATGTAGCCAATGTCCAGCTGGAGAAGAATAAAAAGTCAGGTGGGAGGGCATCTCCAGACCCCAGTGTGACAAAGAATATGGTCTAGGAAGTGGCTCTTCTGTGTGGCCCTATGCAAGTCACTTTACCTCTGGTCTTCAATTTCCAGTTATGCAGAGAGGAAGTAGTGTCGTCTCAGAGGACAGAAGTATATAAAGGGCCCACACCAAGCACAGTGGGAGTTCTATAATCAATAGCTGTCATTTATTACCCTAGAAGTAGGCGGGGGAAATGCAGCCTCAGATGTAGAGAGGAATCACTGTGCATAACTGAATTCCTCTATTAGGGACACTTAGTTAAGCAGCTAGGAGGGCTGGAAGGCTGCTCTGGAGGCCCTGCCGGCTACAACTGGTATTGGGCTGGCAACAGGAAGTCAACATCCTTCCTTGGAGGTGTTCTGGAGAACCGCACCCTACTATAGGCAGGAGGCCTTAGGCCTCTCCTGGTTCAAGAATGCATCCTAAGCCGTCCAGAAGTCCAGAGTGGCGCTAGGCTGGAAAGAGAAGCAGAAACAGGTATTAAACAGGTTGAGAATTTAGCGGGGCTGAAGGATGAGATGCAGAAAGGGCATCCAGGACGCAGCACCCTCCAGGAAAAAGATCTTAGAAAGGATGGTCGTCGTCCATCCGCCGCCCAGGAAAGCATCTCAGGAACAAGACGCAGCGACCAGTCTTTTTAAATCCCAATGTTGACCAAGAAACAAGCTGCCCTCTCATATACGTTTGGTCCACAAGGCAGAGGATGTTCTTCTCTTCCCCCCACCCACCGCACTCCCCACACTAGCCCGGCCTCCTCGGTTCCGTCTCTCCCACAGGTGCTCAGCGTGGCCGTGACACACACCTTCCAGATTGCCAAGGCCCGCGCTCAGCTTGGCTACGCGCCGGACAAGTTCAGCTTCGCCGACGCAGTGGAGCGATACGTGCAGGCCACGACCCCGCAGCGCCGTGGCTTCACCATGCTGACGCTCCTGCGGCTGCTGCTCCTGCTGCTGCTGCTGCTCAGCCTGCTGGGCCTTGCCCTGCACTTCCTAGGGCTGCAGCCTTTGCAAGGTGCAGTGCAGTTCCTGTGACCCCGCCCTCCAATCCCCGATCTTGCCCACGCAGGGCTCTCTGAGCCTATTACCTGGCTTTGACCTCCTGATTCAGACACTCCCCTGATTGTTGACCCCGCCCCTATACCTGGCCACGCCCATGCACCGCCCTCTATTCTAGTATTCAGGCTTGTATTCGTCCTCCACTCATTTTCTCTACCCAGCCCCGAGTCTCAACCACGTTTCCTTGCCCGCGGCTTCCTGACTCGGCGTTTTACACTTCTCCGAGGCCGGGTGAGGCAGTTAAAGATGTCCCAGCCTCCCAGTCAGCTTCTCCTTCCCAGTCATTTCCAGACTCCTAACAAATCCAGCCCTCTCCTCCCTATTCCTCCCGGTTCTTTCTGCTCCGGTTTCGCTCTTCCTGCCTCCACCGGTCCGCTGAAGCTCCAACAAGCTTGCTTATTTAGGGACAGGTCCTCTTGCTCGGTCCCCTTCCAGCCCCGCCTGCGCAGTTGGTCTAAGTGGATGAGTTCTGGTTTGTGGAGTCTGGAATTGGACCTGTCTTCTTCTGGGGACAGTGGGGCCTCCTCCCTGCCATGGCTTTTTTGAGTTTGCCTGATCTTAACACAGATCTATGTGTTGATTAGCTGGGGAAGGATACCCAGCCCAACTTGGTATCTTTGGGTTCAGTTAACTCAACACAGTAAAAGGTTTTTGTACCAAAAGGGGCAAGAAGAAAAAACTTTGCAAAAGAAAATTGAATGTCTCATAAAAGTACCAATATAATAGACAAAGTAAGAGTTTGACTGATCGTATTTTATTATCTAGTTTGTGTGTACTTGTGTGTGGAATCAGAGGACGTCGTTCCTGAAGCTGTCTACCTTATTTTTGCAGACAGCATCTCTCTCACTGATTTGGAGCTTGGAGTGGCGAGGTTGGCCAAGAAACCCTAGGGATCCACCCTATCTCTTCTTTCCCACCCCTGGGATTGCAAGCATATGCCACCACACCCAACCTTTTATGTGGGTGCAGGAAGTCGAATTCAGGTCCCCATCCTTTGTGGCAAGCACTTTACCTACTGAGCCATCTCCCCAGCCTCCATATTCTATGATTTAATATCGTTTGTAATTTTTCCTCCTTTTTAAAATTTATTAATTTTAATTTTTTTCATTTATTTTACATCCAGACAGCAGTTTCCCCTCCCTCCCCTCATTCCTTCCCGCTGGCCTTCCCTCTGCCCCTCCTCCCCAGTCACTCCTTGGTCTCTGTTCTAAATGGGGCAGGCCCCCAATGGGCTCCAACAAAGCAAGTTGAGGCGAGACCAAGCTCCTCCCCTGCATCAAGGCTGAATAAGGCAAGCCAGCATGAGGAATAGGTTCCCAATTATTTGTGTTTCTTGATGGGTAGTGATGCTCATCTTTATGAGTTTAAGGCCACAGTCCTGCTCTCCACAAAAACTGCACCTCCCTGCCATCGTGTTGTGGATCCCAGAATAACATGGGTAAATGATCCATGCCTATCTGTCATCTGGTGCACACGTGGCATTAGCTGAGCACATACTAGGGACCATAGCAGAGAGTAAAGTAACTGTAGTGGACAGAGGAGGAGGTATTAGTCGACCTTCACAGGTGGTGTCCCTCACAGCATGTGTCCCTGTCTGGTAAATAAAGAAGACAGTGTAAGAGTTCTAAAATATGCGAGGCAGAATTTTACGTGTGTACATATTTTTTTTTTAATCACTAGTAGCCATGCCATGGTGGCCCACGTCTTTAGTTCCAGCACTCCGGAGGCAGAAGCAGTCGCCTCTCTGTGAGTTCGAGGCCAGCCTGATCTACAGAGCTAGTCCCAGGACAGCTAGGATTGTTACACAGAGACCCCCTGTCTCAACCACTACCCCCTAAAAAAATTCCCTAGTAATCTTCATTATTAGAGCCACCCCTACAGTAGGATTTGTCACTGCCAATTTAAAGACAAGGCCGTGACTAGCTTCAGTATCAAAGGGTAAGGGTTCCTGTCCTGTAATGGACTCTCCCAAGGCCCAGTGGGAAAGGTGACACATATTATGTTCATAGCTGTCTGACTGATCCAGGGTTTGGGGTTGAACTCTGGGGTCTACCTCCCTACAAATCTCAGGCCATCTGAAGTGGCCGTCATACTTGCTCTTCCTGTTGCTATGGTAAAATACCCTGACAACAACTTAAGGAAGGATTTATTCTGGCTCACAGTTCGAGGGTCCTTCCATTGTGTCGGGAAAGTCAGTGTCAGGAACTTGAAGCAGCTGGTCACACTGTGTCTGCAGTCAGGAAGAAGAGAGACGATCACACCTGCCCAAGCCCACTATTAGAGTGGGTCTTCCCACCTCAACCCCATTGAGAGACTCCATCACATAATCCATCATGGCATGTTCAGAGGCTAACCTGACCTAATCCCGACAGCTGTGCCTGCCGGCTGGTCTCCTGGGTAGTTCTAGACTCCGTCAAGCTGACAGCCAACATGCACCATTGCAACTGGCAATTGGACTTCTTCCTTCTCTGTATTTATCTGCATCATCTAAATGCACGTCCTTTTCCCTAAACTCCCGCTTTCTACCTTCCCTTCCTGAGAAATATGTTCTTAGAACAGGAGAAGCAGACTTCCATGTTCACATTATTGTCTAGCCAAGAATTAGTTTACTTGTTTTCTGGCTTTCTCCATATTCTCCCCACCCACCCAAGGCTCTGAACATAACAAGACCAAGGCCTGGGCAAGGGGGTTGGAGGCAACACAGATCTCTAGCCCAAGAATTCTCCCTTCCTCTCTTTACCACGTGGGAAGGGATGTGACACCTCACCCAAGGCACAAATTAAACCCTTGGAGGATTTAGATGCTGCCCCAATTAACCAGCCCCTGTGAGGCTCTCACAGGAAGGGCTGGCTCATTTAAAGGAGGAAGCATGGGTGCAGAAGAATGACCACTGCAAACCAAGGTGGCACAGCCCACCAGAATGGTGCAACCAGTGAGACAAGGTTATAAGCTTTCCATTACAAGCCATTCCCAACTATGGACCAACGCCAGCTGTCCAAGAGGTCTCGAGACTCACCATTATATGTCTTCCCAAGCTGATGAGATGACTCAGTGGGCAAAGGTGCTTGCCTGATGTCCTGAGTTCAATTCCTGGGGCCCACATTGTAGAAGGAGAGAACAGACTCCTGAAAATTGTTTTTCTGAACTTCACACATACACACACTGCAGATGGGGTGTATCTCTTCTAGGGAGAATGGTGTGGCTCAGCAGTGGAGTGTTTTCCTAAGATGTGTAAGGCCCTGGGTTCCACCTTCAGCACTGCCAATAGAAAGAGAGAGCCGGGCCTGTATCTATTTTCCACTATCCTTCCTCAGGCTTGCCCCTCTTCAGAATAAAAATGTGTAGTGAGTTGTCTACTCTCCTTTTCAGCCCATTCTCTTCTTCCTCTTCTTCCTCTTCTTCTCTTTCTCCTCCTCCTCCTCCTCCTTCTTGTTCTTCCTTTTCTCTTCCTTCTTCCTCTCCCTCTTTCTCTTCTTTCTTCTTTTTCTTCTTCCACTTCCTCTTTCTCATCCTCCTTCTTCCTCTTTCTCTCCTCCTCCTCCTCCTTCTTTAAGACAGGGTTTTCCTGTGTAGCTCTGATTGTCCTAGAACCCATTCTGTGGACCAGGCTGCCCTCAAACTCAGAACTCCACCTGCCTCTGCCTCCCCAAAGTACTGGGACAAAAGGCGTGTGCCACCATGACCAACTTCAATGTGACTTTACTTAAAGTCATCAATGACCTTGTTCATGAGTTATATGCCCAATGGATATTTTGTTTTATTTATTCTGTGTATGCATGTGTGCACATGCGCAGGTCAGAAGAGCACTCAGGCGTGCTACCGCTTTGTGGCATCCTAAACTCAGACCCAATTTATCAGCCCTAGACACAAATGCCTCTACCAGCTGAGCTGTCCTGCTGACACCAGGTGGATTGTTTTCAGTCTTGATCTTGCCAAGCCTCCTAGCAGTATGCATGGCTCCCTGCCCTCATTCGCAAATCCCCTTTGATCTCTGTGACACCATTCTGTGTTTCTTGTCTGGTTCCCTCCCTCGTGCTCCCCTCTGCCCCCACTCCTATCCCCATTTTAAGACTATATCCCTCAGGACACTGTCCCAGCCCCTCTCCTCCCTCCATGCTCTTGCTAGATGAGAGACTTCCGTGTCCACCTGCCCACCCGACCGCTTGTTCTGCAGCACCTTAGACTCTGAGTGAACAGTACTGACCTCATCTTCCCCCACACCTGCTCTTGGTCATCACTGGCGGCCCAAACCCAAGCCTGAGCATCACTTTTGACATGTTTCTTTTCTTCAAAGCAGTTTCATCTCTGTGTTTTGTGATATCTACTTCCAAAACATCTCTTTCCCATGCCTTTGATTCTAACGGCCACCACCATGCTACAAACCACTGAACGCCCCTGCTGGATTTTATGAATCCCAAACTAGAATGCGCCACTCACCAGCCTGAAACCGGTTCATAGTTTCCCATTGCCCTCTGAGTTCAAAGCCTGAACTAGGTAGGCGTTCATGGCCAGGTGTGCCCACCTCTTCCGCCTCCTCTCCTGCCCTCACTCTGCTCTTCCATGCAGCGACCCAATTGCCCCCACATCACTTTGAGCTCTCTCGGGTCTCGCTCGCCTCTGGGGTTTCCATTTCTCTGGAAACCTTTCTCCCCCTTCAGCGTCCCATTTCAGGTTCAGCTAAATGCCACCTCTTTGTCCCCAGAGCCAGGTAAGAACACTGCAGTGCAGAGCACGAGACGTGTGTAATTAAATGAACACACATGACTCATGCTCTGAATCCAATGGGTTCGATATACCTGTCTTGTTCACCTCGAAACCTCACTGTGAGCTGGCTTTCTGGCCCAGAGTAGGACCTTTATAAATAATTGTTGGATAATAAAGCTTTGAGGGACCCCTAAACCAAGCCTATAGACTATTTGGAGAATGAATAAAGCTGAGACCTCAAGATGGGCACTTCTACGTGCGACTCCACCCCAGCAACCCAGCCCTCCATAGTCACCTGACATCTTTCCACCAACAGAGGTTGATGGGTGTCAGCCAGCCCCGGGAAGGGACTTTCTCTAACTCAGGTCATAATCGCAATCACCCATAACCGTCTTTACATAGACCCACGAAGTGTGAACTAAGGCCCAGACCTCCTATTGGGAATTCGCAAGGTTCCCCAGAACCACTGCCCTGAAAGCGAGGAGGGGTTTCGTTTTGTTTTGTGGTTTGTTTTTTAGGGAAGAAAATTGGTCAAGAAATAGGTTTGTGTATGAAAGACCCCCGTCCCTGGCATTCTGCAGCTTGGCCATAGAAACGCCATTTTGCAAGGCTTGCACTTACCCATAAGAGCTCAGATAAGAGACAGCCCTAAATGAGGAGTCAGCCCCCGGGCCATTGCCGAACAGGATATCTGTGGTCAGATATCTGGCTCGGGAAAGTACCGGCTGTTCTCCCAGACAAGAGCCAAGTAAGCTCTCTATCTAACTCCGGCTGCTCCCTCCAGATAAGAGCTGAGCAAGCCCTCAGTCTAACTCCGGCTGTTCCCCCACCCCCCCAGATAAGAGCTGAGTCAGCCCTCTATCTAAATTCTTGGTATTTGAGAACATAACCTCATCCTCATGATGGCCTTGTTTAAATTAACCAATGAAATCCCTGTAACCATGCATCTCGCTTCTGTGCCCGCGCTTCTGCTACCCTGCCCCTATAAAAACCCCTAGAACCCCGAGCCAGGCGTGCAAGTCCTTTGAAAGACTTGGTCGCCCCGGGTACCTGTGTATCTGAATAAAGCCTCTTGCTGATTGCATCCGCTTTGGTGGTCTTGGCTGATCTCTGGGAACGGGGTCCCACCTGATGTAGATTCCCTCTGGGGGGGTCTTTCAGTGTACAAGGCGAGAGAGAGAGAGAGAGAGAGAGAGAGAGAGAGATAAACTTCTTTGTGCTGTTTTTCTTTTCTTCACCTTATGTTTCTAAAAGCAAGCTTTATAGGGATCGAAACAGAGGGCAGAACCAAGAACATACAAGCTGAGAAAATAAAAAAAAAACCTAAAGGTGTGGCAGCGGTGGGATTCGAACCCACGCCATCGAAATGACTGGAGCCTAAATCCAGCGCCTTAGACCACTCGGCCACGCTACCTCCTGTTTGAAGCTGAACCAGTCAGAGTATATCAGTGTGATGACGCGGTGTAGTTTACTTGCAAGCTCCGCCCCTGGGTGTTTCTGAGACTGATATGAGCTCAATCTTTCTGCATGTAGTGACACCCGCCACTGGTTTGTCGATGCTCTGGTTTCCGGCACGGGCAGCAAGCAGGAACGTACCACTAAAAAGGAAAGAACAGTCTCTGCGTGTCAACCAGGAACACTTGATTGTAGCGTGGGAGACTGAGTTTTACATTTTCCATGGACGTGATGCTGCCTGAGGCCACCTGGGGGCAGTGCTGCGCTACCGCGTGCCCGCTCGAGTGGGCGGGGCAGTCGCCTAGGAACCTGCGGCCCCTGGGCCCTCCCATGGCCGCGCGGCTTCCAGGATCAGCGTTGTTACGGATCATTTGTTGCTGTGGGCGCCTTCGTTCTTATCACAGTTTCACAGAGTCCACTCGTATGCAGACTATTCTCAGTTTTTAGGAAAACGAAGTAACTAGAGAGTGTCTTCTAGCAAACCTTCGTTTTCTGCCGTTCAGATTTTGAAGATCAGCTTGAAATATTTAAAACGAAATGTAGTTTAAATTTTTCTTCTCTTCTGATATCCCCAAGTTTTATTTCTCTTTTTCAGCAGTTTTAAATCCCCCAAGTTTACTTTGCTGTTTCCTTCCACCATGTGGGTTCCAGGGACTGACCTCAGCTTGCCAGGCCTAGCAGCAAGCGCCTTTATCTACATGGCCAGGTCCCCAGCCTCTGAGAACCTTCAAAGAGTAACAGGTGCCTGACTCCTTTATCTTAAGAAGTCTGTTCTCCAGAATAATTTGAGCCGCTCAATTTGGAATGGTTTGTTAAACTAATGCAGCGTAGTAACCGATGGCTGGGAAACCACAGGCTAACAGGAGCTGTGTGACTTAGGGAGACTGACCACACAGTCAAAATAGCAGCCACCTGAGAAGTCTGCTTTTTTGATTCCACCCACTATTTCACTGACCCACAGTGTGTCAGACACCCATCTGGTCCTCTCAGAATGAAGCTGGCACGTGTACTCATCTGTGTGTGCGCGTACCAGAGGTCGGTATTGGGTGCCTTCCTCTAGCATTCTCCTGTTGAGACAAGGCTAGCCAGTGAGCGCCAGGGATCTTCCCCACTCCATCTCTAGGCTTACACTCAGCTGCCACGGGTCTGGCTTTCTACAAGAGCCTTGTAAAACAAGCACTGGACTGATTGCCCCTGACCCTGGATCTACCCAGACCCTGAAGAAGTTTTTGTCTTTTCTTTGTTTTTGTTGTTCTTGTTGTTTGGTTGTTTGCTCTTTTGTTTGTTTAAGACCCCAACTTTCCTGGAACTTGGTCTGTAGAGCAAGCTGGCCTTAAACTCAGAGATCTGCCTCCTAAGTGCTGGGAGTAAGGGGTGCGTTACAACTGCCATTTAATTTTTTTTTAAATTATGTGTATTTGTGTGTCTCTGTGTGGTTTAGTGTGTGGATGAAGGTGTCTGCAGACTCCAGAAGTAGGCACCGTATTCCCCTAGAGTTCCAGGCTGTTGTGAGCTGCCTGATGTGGGTCCTGGGAACCGAACTCTGGTTCTCTGCAAGAACAGTATGTGTAGGGGCTGGAGAGATGGCTCCAGTGGTTAAGAGCATTGCCTGCTCTTCAAAGGTCCTGAGTTCAATTCCCAGCAACCACATGTTGGCCCACAACCATCTGTAATGAGGTCTGCTGCCCTCTTCTGGCATGCAAATGTATACACAGACAGAATATTGTATACATAATAAATAAATATTTTAAAAAAACAGTATGTGCTCTTAACCACGGGGTCATGTCTTCAGATCTAATGTGGCAACACAGGCCAAGCACTGAGGGGAATCCCCATCCCAGGAATCTGAGCCGCCCTTTGCCAACTGCACCTCAAGATCCTCACCACAGTTCTGGGGGAGTCTATGAATACCTTCTCTACTTGCTGCTCTATGAGGTGCTCACAGGCCTCTCCTCCCAGAGAGAAACTGGACACTAGTATGACAACTTGTATGATACTAGGATGCCCATTCTAGGAAAACAAACGATAGTCTTTAGTAGCCCGATACCTTATGTTCAGGACCGAGGACGGTGTTGAGTAAGAGAATAGAGAAAAAATGGTTTTGCTATTTTTGGGTAGGGGATGGGAGACAGTGTTTCTGGGTAGCCCAGGCTGTCCTAGAACTTGCTTTGTAGACCAGACTGGCCTCAAACTCACAGAGATTCACCTGCCTCTGCCTCACAAGTGCTGGGATTAAAGGCATGCACCATGCCAAGAGTTTTTTGTTTGTTTGTTTTGTTCATTTATTTTTGTAGGGATTGCTTTTTTAAATGTGTGTATGCGTGCGCGCACGCGCACATGCGCGTACTAGGGATCAAACCCAGGGTCTCTTATAGGTTAAATACACAGTTTATCACTAAGCTACAACATCCCTTCCCTGATTTTTATTCTTAGGGAAGGCCAATCCATCTGAATTCATTGGCCCTTGAGTTCAAAGACAGAGGCAAACATTTCTGCCCAGAGCTGTCTATCCTCAGTACCAACACAATTACTGCCTGGGCATGGCCGGCCCTTCTGGAAGATCACCCTCTTCTCAGTCACAGGAAGGCACTCTTTATGTAGGCTCTCTCCCCAAAATAATGCAGAGCACATTTACACACGCACACACACACACACACACACACACAGAGAGAGAGAGAGAAAGAGAGAGAGAGAGAGTCATAATTTTGATCAAGTCAGAGTTTATTCTATACCCCTTAGACCTGATCTTACAAAAACAGGCCTTAGGGAGGGGCACAGCTGTTTCTCCAGGTGTTCAGGACCTGCTTGCCTCCAACTCCAACCCCAGAAAGGCCAAGACTTCCATTTGCTCCCCGACAGACTCTCTCCAGCATCCTTGTCTCCCAGCTGGCTTCCCCCATGCCTGCTGACCATGCTTCTCTGGTGATCTGTGCCTTGGGTGATGCAGCGAGGGCAGATCAAATGCAAAGCCAGCCACAGCTAAAGAAGGGTGGGGAGGCCACAGAAGTCAGAGCAACCAAGCTCTCTTTAGTTTTGTGGGAGTTTCTGTCCTTAAGTGACATTTAAAAATAACTGTTGGAAAAGCAGTAAGTGTTCCTTAGTGAAACTGGAGCAAAGAAAGAAAAGCACAAATAAGATAAAGTTATTGTTCATTTCCCTACCTCATTTGCTTCCTCTTTTATATAAAGGAAGCTGGTTTCTAAGTTTGAACTGTACTGCAGGCATGATCCTAAGTTTTAAAAATGTCCAATCCTACGTGTACAGTTAAAAGAATAAAAGAGAAAGTCTTCCCTTACTGGCAAGAACCTCCACCCCCCACCAAAAACAAAACAAAAAAACAGAAAACTTGGTTTCGATTCTTCCAGATCTTTTCCTATTCAAATACTTAGCAACTAGAGCTAGAAGTGCCATCCTGAAAACTCCCTCAGACAGGAGAGGAGTCATTCCATGGACTCTGCAAGTCTTTTATAAAACCTGTCTCAGGCTCTCCGGAGAGCTGGCTCGACTGTTGAGAACACTTGTAGCTCTTGCAGAGCACCCAGGTTCAGTCCCCAGCACCCACGTGGCGGTTCAGAACTATCAAAAACTCCAGTCCCAGAGGCCCAACACTGTCTTCTGACCTCTACAGGTAATAGGCATGTGTGGTACATACAGGCAAAACACTTAGTCGTAAAGTAGTTAATTTAAAAAAAAAGCTTAAAATCTGTTGGGAGTACTTGACACCTTTTATGAAATAAAAACTACAAGGCCCTCTTGAACAAAAGTAAAGGTCAAATCCCATAGTCAATGGGGAAAGGTCACATTTTCCAGTCTTAAAAGAGACTAGTAGTAGAGAAATTAGCCATTATGGTTCATCAACTTCTTGAAATATTTCTTTAGATGTTAAAAAAAAAA
>JAQHUG010000016.1:13857700-13869270 GCA_028555095.1 Dicrostonyx torquatus | reverse complement strand
TTTTGTCTGCATGTCTGCCTGTGTAGCACAGTGCATGTCTGGTGCCAGCAGGGGACGTCAGATCCTCTGGGACTGGAGGTACAGTTGTCAGTTACCATGTGGTTGCTGGGAAACTGAACCTGGATCCTGTGGAAAAGTAGCTAGTGTTCTTAATAGCTGAACCATCTCTTCAGCCCCCTGCCTCAGCTTCTTGAGTTCTGGAATTACAGACACGTGCAGTCACACCCAGATCCATACATAGTTGGGGTTTGTTTTGTTTTTTCAGGTGGGCATCTATTCTAATTTTTTTTAATTACAATAATTTTCTGTGTGTGTATGCATGTATGTGTAGGTACATACATGTTCCGGTGTGTATGTTGAGGCCAGAGGCTATGCGGCAGAAGCTAGTTCTCTCCCACCATGTGATTCCCAGCATTGACCCAGGCTTATTTTTCAGGCTTAGTAAATGCCTTTGCCTCCTAAACTGCCTGCGCGGCGGGGGGGGGGGGGCAGTTCCTTTGATGTGGTGCATATCCCCTTTACCCTTAGGCATAGAACGCAGAGGGACTGCTAGGCTCTACAGTGACATACAAATATCTGAGGAGCACCTGAAAACATGCACGATCTCATTATCTATTTGGAAAGTGGGAATCAAAGTGGGAATCCAGCTCCCTATGGCTGCAGAGACTGATCTTTCAGAAAGGCAGACCAGACTGGGACAAAAGCGCTGTGGCTGTCATGTTGGGCAGCTCCAGGTGGAAGCATTTGCCTCTCTGAGTTCTTGTGGCAACATGGGGGCCTTAATCAAGAAAGTCAAACTTGCCTGACTGGAGCATGCCTTTAGTCCCAGCATTCAGGAGGCAGAGGCCAGTCTGGTCAACACAGTGAATTCCAGAACAGTCAGAGCTATATAGAGAGACTCCGTCTCAAAAGAAGAAACAAAGAAAAGAAAAGGAAAAAGGCCAACTTTTTGCAAGGAATATTCATAATGACAACAGTGTTCAGGTCTGAGGGCTGACTTCCCCTAGGAAAAAAAGGATTTACTGCTTTCTCAAACACCAAAGAGCCAAGGCTTACAGGGCAAAGGGGGTCTGAAAATACCCAGCTCTGGGCCACATCTTGCCTCTATCACTTACTAGCCGTGTAAGCCTGGAAAAGTCAACATTGGTAGCCTCGGTGTTCTTTGTACGAAGTGGAGTCCAGTAAGAAGGTTGTGGAGAGAATTCTAAGGGGAACTTCTGCCTGAGTGTCAAGGTCCCTTTCTGTTACCAGTAGCGCAATACCCTGGGCTGTCCTAGCTGGGTTTCTGCGGCTGTGATGAAACACTGTGACCAAAAGCAACCTGGGGAGGAAAGGGTTTATTTCAGCTTACAGCGAACAGTCCCTCATGAAGGGAAGTCAGGGCAGGAACCTGGAGGCAGGAACTGAAGCAGAAGCCACAGAGGAATGCTGCCCAGTGCTTTCTCTGCCAGGCTTGCTCAGCCTGCTTTCTTATAGCACCAGGACCGCCTTCCCAGGCGGAACACTGCCCAAAAGGAACCAGGCCCTTCCAAATCAATCATTAGTTAAGAAAATGATCTACAGGCCGTCTGTTGCAGGTATTTTCTCAGTTGAGTGCTCCTCTTTTCAGAAGAAGCATGTTTGTGTTAAACAGACAAATCTGAACAGCACAGACTAGGTGATTAACAAAGACAGAAGGTTTATCCAGAATGGCAGCGCGGCACACAGAGGCAGGAAGTTTACCGGAAGATAGAGGCCAGTGGGTCTCAAATAATAACAAAGTAAGTGTATATGGGGTGGGTGGAGAGATGGCTTAGCAGTTAAGAGCACTGGCTGAGCTTCCAGAGGACCCAGGTTTGACTCCCAGCATCCACACTGCTGCTCACAGCTGTCTGTAACTCCAGATCCGGAGGATCAGATATTCTTAGACACTCCAGAGACAAAACAACCACTGTCCACGGTCGCAAGAATCCCGAGTTAGCCTACCACACACTTGATTCATCATGGCATTTTTCAACATAATTTTTGTTTCTCCCCTTCCTTCATCACCCTTCATCACCCCCTACCCCCCCCCAACCCCGCCTTGTGAAGTGTCTTAAGTTTCTTCAAAGCAGAAGTCAGAAAACCCAAAGATGTTCTGATAAAAGTACTTTAGATTATGCTCGGCACACTCTGCCACCGAGCCCAGTCCTGGGTCTGAAAGACAAAGAGACTCACACAGCTGAGTAACCGGCTTTAGACCCAGACTCTAGGGAAGCGTTTAACAGGCGGGGGAGCCAAGAGACTAGCGGCAGCTACAGGGAGGTGGTGGCCACTCCGAGGCGGTCACGTGAGACCAGGCGTGCGGCCCGTGCGTCAGTCCCGCCCCTGCTCGAGTCCTCGCCCCGGCTTCAGCCCCACTTCCAGCTGCAGTCCCATCCCTAGCTCCAGCTCGTGCTCCGGTCCTAAGCTCGGACGTCTCCACGTATCCCACTGCGGCTCCCGGAGCGTGGCTCTCAGTTGCCTGCGCTCGTGCCCCGGGATCATTCACAGCCCTGCACTCTGGAGCGCCCGACCGCGAGCCTCTGCAAGCTACTCGGGATCCTTGCGACCGTGGGCAGCGGCTGCCTCGCCTGTCCCCCTGCGTGAGGTAGGTGACGCTGTGGTGAGGGGCTGGATGGGGAGCCGGGCCTCCGCGCCCCGAAAGGTGACTGGGGAGCTTCTCTGGTTGCCAAGCACCTTTGGGGCGCAGTGTTTGCTCCTGTAAAGTAAGGGGTGAAAGAAAGATTGGCAAGCAACGGACGCCGTTCTGGCTGCACCAGGCAGTGCATGCGGGCCTCAACCCTGGTCTCCTCTATGTCCCGGGGACCTTATCTGTGCCCTGCAGCACCCGAGCGGCATTCCGCTCACCCGTTTCCCTATACCGTCGGTCTGTGCAGTCCTCAATTCCCGGAACGTCCAGGTTTGTGCAGTATATGCCTTTGCTGTTGGAGGAGTTGGGGTGTTGGCAGGCGTTGGAGACATGTGCGCCAAGGGGCAGAGCGTTAATTATGCAGTTGGTGGCGCGGGGGCGGGGACCTCCCTGGTAAGCCCCGCCAAGATTAACTAGTGTTAGCCAGGGAGGTTGCGGAAAACCTACCCTGCGCCCTGAGTGTGACGGATTGCGTGTGTTGCGAAGGAGTGAGATCTGACTTGGGGATGCTGTTCCCTGGGGACGTATTTCTGGTTCCTCCGTGATGGGACACTCCCTGTCTTGGGGCCACAGAACTAAGAACGCTGATTTTACGGAGGAGAAAACCGAGGTCCGGAGAGGTCTCTAGACCTCCAAAAGAATGTAGAGTTAGGTAGACAAGGACTGTGAGTGTAGGGGATTAAAAAGGAAGTTTGGGAAGACTTCCCGAGGAGGTGGCATTTGAGCTGTGTGGAGAAAAGAGAAGGCCCAGGCTGTCTTCAAAGCTCGACCTTAAACACTGCTCTTCTTTCTCTGCAGGGCCAAGAGATCCTCAGAGAGGAAGGCAGGCGGTAGTTGTGTGTGTGAGGGGGAGAGGGAGCTCCCATTTATCCTGGGGGGTCTTTGTTCCAAAGAATGGGGCCCCACTCAGTTCTTAGGAGGGTCTGAGCGCCTTAGCTGTGCCTTTCCTCAATGACCCTGCCACGCTGTCCACACACAGGATATTTTTCAGCCTCTTATCTTGCCTTGGTCAGACTAGAACCAGAAGGTCCTGACTTCACCGGGCTGGCGGCTGTTAATTCCCACTTGGGAACTGCATGGAGGAACCTGCAGGTGCACAGCAGGATCGATGCTCAGGCTCCATCTCTGCTCTAATTCCTGTTGTGAAGGAGAAAAACTTCAGGATTCAGGCAGCAGCTGGGCAGACTGATAAAAAAGGAAGGCTTCAGGTAGAGACAAGGTGTCCTGTTGAGGCAGCTTCAGGAATCAGTTGATCCCAGGTTACCATAGGGTCTACACCTGGATGACCGTTTCGTTTGAGCCCTAAAGCTTGTCGGATGGGGCCTGTGTGGGGGAGGGGAGCATGGCTGGCTCAGGTTGAGAGTACTTGCCCCTGAAATGAAGCGAGGAGGAGCTGCTGGACCATGAGGACTAACTAGGTCTCCTTCACTACACATCTGGTGGCTCACCCATGCCTGTGGCACCATCTCTAGGGGATCCAGTGCTCTCTTCTGGCTTCCACAGTCAACAGCACGTGCGTGCGCGCATGCACACACACACACACACACACACACACACACACTAAAGAGTATTTGATTAAACTCTTGCAGCCAGGATCTATAGGTACAGACTACTAGGCTCCAGAGGAAGGGAAGGGTGAGTCACTAACACAGTACAGAGAAGCTTTTCACAGGCTAGAGAGTTGGAGGTGAGTGTGGGCTGTGATTCTAACCGCTGGGCACATCATTGGCCCTCTGCAGGGCTTGCCTGCCTCTTGATTGCTGGTGTTTCATTTAGTAGGTCTGGAGTGAGGGTCCCAGTTTGCATTCCTTTCCCAGGGGTGACTGCTAGCTGCTACTGGGTTTGCTAGTTGAGGAAATGAAGACTACATTAAAGTCCTGAATCTGGCCAGCATCAGTTTCAAACCCAACTTCCCAGCTTTCTGGCTGTGTGATTATAGGCAAGTCACTAAATTTCTCTGTCCCTCAGCTTTCTCACCTGTAGAATGAAACAAACTTTACCTGCCTCCTGGGAGTCAGAGGCAGCACTGAGGAGGGGCTATATTCTTAGATCTGATAGAATAGTGTATTGCTTGGCCAGGAGACAAGTTGGTGATGGATTGCATAAGGAGAAGAGCTTGGGACAGGTGCCTGTGGAATCAAGTGCTCTGTGCAGTTGTGCAATTCCAGTGTGCTAGAATTCTGTGTGTGGAAGGAGCCAGTGTCCTCCCTGAAGCTCAGAGAAGGTATGCAGCAGGCGCTCTGTAATGGCATGGAAGTGACATCAGCCTGCTCTTGCCAGGGTGTGGAAAGTGAGCAGCTGAGTGGGCCTGGACGCAGTGCAGAGTTATTTAGGCTACCTTTCATTGGCCCAAATGCTATCACATGGTCTCACGAAGGTACAGCAGATGCTGGGAGACATGGTCACTGGCTGGGCCAATGGAGGCTGCGCTGGGCAGCACCCAGCTTGTCCATGATGTCTTGAGTACTGGACTCATTTCTCAGTTTCTTTGGAACAGAAAAAACAAAAAGAAAATACAGGCCTACAGAGGTAGCCCAGTTGGTAGAGTGCTTGCCAAACAGGCACCAAGCCCTCAGCCCTCATAAAACCAAGTATGGTGGTGCATGCCCATTGATCCCACAATTCAGGAGACAGAAGCAGAAGAATCAGAAGTTCAAAGTCAGTCTCCTTCATAGGGAACTGTAGGCTCACTACGAAGGACCCTGTCTGAAAAGAAAAACAAACCACAGACAGAGCCATTATTGAAAGCTCAAGCTAGGCTGCGCTGTGTGTGCCTTGGCCAGGGATTTGCAGCGGAGTTCTGCTTTTAGGAGTGGACCTTGTCCTAAACAAGAGACTTAATGGAGGAGGCTATGATGGCCTGTGCCTGGACCCCCTACCCCTATGGCACTTTTCTGCTTTGTTCTATTTCTGAGAGGGGAGGGGGGTAGGATCAGGAACCGGAAGTGAAGCATCAAATGAGGGTCTCGTTAATATCCAGAGCCTTCGCATGCACTAAGGTCTCGCAGATGAACTGTTAACTCTTAAGAGCAACGGTGCTTTATGTCAGAGTAGAAGGACCAAACGTCCACACTGGCTTCCTCCATCAGATTGCTTGTCTCCCACTTTCCAGGCCCAGATCAGTCAGCTTCCACATGAGCTTGCCTTCTCCCTGACCTCACACCTCCACAGGTTCTGCTGCTTGGAGTGCCTTGCCCACGGGGCCCAAAGCTGTCTGTCCCCTTCAGGATCCAGCTCTCAGCTCTCACCTCCCCCAGAGGGCCTTCCTTTCCTAAAAATCAGCAGACAGCAAACAGTAGGGGTGACTAACCCCCCAGCCCCTATGCCTAGCATAGGATTGGCGCTGGGAAATACCAGCTGCTGTTCCATCCTGACCACCCCCACTCTCCTCAACACCTCCACCCTGCACTTCTTCTTCCCAGGTCCTGAGTACCAAGTCCCATTATACCTAGGGGTCCAACAATAACAACCCCTCTAAAAATGTCCATATCCTCATCCTGGGAATCTGAGTAGGTGTGGCCTTATACAGCAAGAGGGCCTTCTGAGAGATGAGTAGTGGGGACATTGTCCTGAGTCATTACTATACCACAGGGTCCTTATAAAGAAGAGGTAGAAGCCAGGCATGGTCACACACACCGTTAGTCTCAGCACTTTGGAGGTAGAGGCAGGCGGACCCCTGAGTTTGAGGCCAGTCTGGTCTATAGAGCAAGTTCCAGGAAAGCCAGGACTACACAGAGAGACCCTGTCTCAAAAACAACAGCAACAACAAAAAGGGATGGATGGATAGATAGATAGATAGATAGATAGATAGATAGATAGATAGGTAAATAGGAAGAGAAAGGAAGGAAGAAAGAAAGGAGACATGATCAAGGAAGCAGGAATATTTAGGGTTAGGTGTTAGCTCAGGGTTAGAACTCCATTCTCACCACTGGGAAGGAAGGAGGGAGGAAGAAGGATGAGGAGGAGAAGGGAGGAGAGGGAAGAAGTCTGGGAAGATGACGCCAGACTGTTGGCTGTGGCGCCCTTAGAACCCTGTCCCCCAGCTGTGAGACAGGAGCTTGGGTCATTTGCATCAGCAGCTACCAGCTGCCACGTGACTGGAACAGGCTCCAGCCTGGGGCTGTTCCACTCCATCCTGGCTAGTGGCAACGTCTGGAGTTTCAGTTGTTCTGATTCAAATGCAATTGACACTGATGCTGCTAAATGTTTGACTTCCCACATGACTGGTTGCCCCTGTGAGTAAGAATTGTACTAGCTCATTGTCAATAGCACAGAGGCAGAGAAACCGTACTTCCTGGAGGAGAGCGTGCTGTGTAAGCGTGAGGACTGAATTCGGGGGCCCCAGCACCTACACTGATGTAGCCAGGTGACAGGAGAATTCCTGGGACTTGCTGGCTGCTGGCCTTGCTCCAGCCTCATTGAGGGACCCCATCTCAAAGGAATAAGATGGTGTATGATAGAGCAGGAGACTCAATGACCTCTGCCGTGTGTGTGTGTGTGTGTGTGTGTGTGTGTGTGCGTGTGTGTGTGTGTGTGTGTGTGTGTACCCCCCCTCTCTCTGTGTGTGTGTGTGTGTCTCCATACATTACACCGGGGCACAGGCGTCAGCTTCCTGACTGGCAGGCATAGTAACCTGTTTGGAAAGCCAAGGGCTAAGTCAGCGTTCATTCTGCTGAAATACAAGTGCTGCAGCCTGGACCCTGCTCACAGATTTGTCATTGTGCAAGATTTCTTTGTTTCAAAATCAGCAAATGACATTTTAGAGTACAAAGCAGAAAAAGATTGTCCTTATAGCTTCAATGAACAACATGCACAAGGGGGCTTTGGATTTGGGTTTTAATGTTTAATCATCTTCTTTGCACTGACTTTGTGTCCCCAGGACTTGGTGTACTCCTGGCTGGTCACACCAGGCCTACAGTGTGCCTTGCTTCTTGGGACATGCTCTGTGTTTTCACAGCCTTCTCTGTGGCCAGGCTGTGTGAATGTTCACACACACTCTTCCAACTACAGCCCAGAGAGAGTGCCAAGCCTGGCACAAACCATCCGTGCAGGTCACAGGAATGAACTACCAAAAAAAGCCAGCCACTTCTGGCTGGCATATGGGACACTGAGGTGTTACCACCTGGGGAGTCAGTGGCCCAGTGACATGGGTGAAACCCCAAGAAGGAAAACCAAGTCATGAAAAATTAAAAAAGACTATAAAGTGACCTAACAAGACCTTTGAGACAAACAGATCTAAGTTCAAGTCCTAATTTTGCCATGACTAGCTGAGATTCTTCTGATCCTTAGTTTCTCTGTGAAATTTATTCACCTCTTAGAGGGAAGCAGAGCAGTGTGGGAAAGGGGTAACAGTGGCTCCTGTCATCACACACATGCAAACATGCCAAGCAGAGCACCTGGCATGCAGCCAGCCCTTCATATGTCTGATTTGTCTTGTTTCTAGAAAAATCCTCTCAGATGGAGGGCTAGAGCCCAGGTCTTTGCATCTTATCCATCTGCAACAGCAAAGTCCCATTATCCCTCTGTCTCTTGGTGGCAGGGACTCATGCTAGACTCTGAGGAAGGTGCTGCCAGTTCTGCTGGGCAGAAAGTTCCTGCCTGGCACCTGATGGATCAGGCAGAACCACCAGTGGGGGTGGAGCGGGGCTAAGCCTTGATAATCATACCAAAAAATCCAGATCTTAGGACATAGAAGTTGGGTGTGATAGTACAGCCCGGAGCCCAGCGCTGAGGACCCTGTGAGGCAGGGCGATGCAGAGTTTGAGAAGTAGATTTAATAGGAAACAACAAGGACAGGAAAGTATGTGATTTTGACTCAGGTGGTACCCAGCAAGAGGGCCCCGGGGATGGATGGAAACATTGCAGCAGCGTCTGAGTGTGGGAAGCTTCGCTCTACGCAGAGTTGCAAAGGTTGTTCACAAGAGTTGAGAAATACATGATGACCTGTGCGGCATTACAAGTGGCCCTGATAAGAAAGGGGATGTTATTTTTTAACCATGTGCTTTCCTTTTTCCTAGTGCTGGAATGGAGCCCAGGCCTTACATATACTAACTAGGTGAGGGTTCTGTCACTGAGTTACAACCCCAGGACTCAAAATAGTTATTTTTTCTTCCTCCCCGTCTCCCCTTCTTCACTGGTCTCAAACCCACATTATACACAGTAGGTGGATACTATATCCCCAGCTCTGCTTTGTATGTTAGGGATTTTTTTTGTTATTAATACTTTGAGTGTTCATGCATGCATGTATATATGTGTGCCATGTGAGTGCCTAGTGCCCTTGGAGGTCAGAAGAGGGTGTCAGATCCCCTGGAACTGGAGTTATAGACAGTTAATGAGCCACAAGACCTCTGAAACAGTCACTGTGATTATGCTGTGGTTAGCTGTAACGATGCTAACCAATGATGATCAGTCGTAGAACCCAGAAGCAAGCGCGGGTGTGCTGGAACAACTTGGATCCCAGCTCCTCTAACCACGTGTTCCAGGGTAGAAGCAAGTACATCTTGAGAGCAAGGTGTTTATAGTCGTCTGCGTGCCCCAGGCTGTGGGCAAAGGTTTCTGGGCATATCCTACATGGGCACTAGTCAGAGAAGGACAGTAGTAGCAGTGGCTCTGGGGCACTGCAATCTTTGCTGCCACGGAAAGGCAACCCTGCTAGTCTCTGACTTCCCCATGAACTTTGTAGAGTGCCCCCAGCCCCAGCTAAGCAAATCAAATAAATGTTAGAAACAACAACCAACCCTTCCCTAAAGTTGTGTACGGCCTTCTGCTTCTGAGTCAGTAAGCTCAACTTGGGTGTATGGTGTTGTGAAAATTTCCACAGAGCTGAAACTTCCCCTCTGGAGGGAGAAGCTCAGAAAGCGTAATCAGGCTCCTCCTGCAGTTGTATAGACGGTGAGCAGTTGCTGGGGAACAGACACTCTGCAGCCAGAAGAGCGGCCCACAAGGTAGGCACGGAGCTCCAGGTCGCAGCTTTCCTGAGTCCTCACCGTGCTGGGGCCGGCTGTAGACGATGAGCTGCCTCTGAGTCACCCCTGCTCCTGTTAGTAAGTGACCCCTTTGGTTCACCAAGCTGGACTTGGAGGGACATTTCTTTTGTCTGTCATCACCACCCTGTTAGGAGAGAAAGGGCAGTTAGTTGCTCCCATCTCCCCAGGAAAAGTCTCACAGCTCATGGTCTTGCCTGGCTGTAAAGTAGTCTGGAAAATGTAGCCCTTATCTGAGAGACTATGTGCTTAGCTCTGTAGGAGCAAACAGCTTTGACAGTTGACAGGTGCTGCGGGTTCACTTGGTTCTGGATGCGTTCACTCGGTTCTGGATGCATACCAAGCGCCTGCTGGGTATAAGGCATAGTGCCAGGCAGTCACAGCTGCTGTCAGCAGCGGTTCCTGGTCCCCAGGGGCAGGAGGGTGTTTATCTGTGGTTCTGTGTGAAGGCTTCTGTGAGCTAGGTGTGGAAGCACAGACACACCACTTCCCCTCACAACGGCTACCTCTGTCATGCAGTGGGGGAGGGATGGGCAGGTAGGGGTTGGAAGATGAGTATGATCATAGAGCCCTGGTCTGCACCAGTGGCCAAGTTCTGCATCTCAGCTCCGAGCTACACTTGGTGTCACAGCTGGAGCTGTGGGTGTGGCACCATCCTAGCTCCCAGAGCTGTTGACCTGGTTGAGTCTGTTGGCTTTATGGGTACCACACTGTCCCAGTCTGTGAGGCTGACTGGGGACAGAGCAGACTCTGGGGTTAGGCGCTTCAAGCCCCAAAGAGGATCAGGTGGCTCTGGCATTTGTCCCAGGCTGGTGACTTTCCTGCTCTGAGGGTAAGAAACAAACTTGGCAGCTGACATGAAGTTTCAAACTGGGAGCAGAGAAATCAGTGTGTGGCCAGCACACTAAGGAATCGAATAAAAAAAAGATAAATATAAGATCACTGAATGCATTTTATCAAGGAAGGCTAAGTATAGGGTTTTGAGATTTTAATTTCCATTTTAGGAGTTTGTACTGAGGATGTATGTCTTATTTCAGTAACTGCCAAGAAAGTGCCAAGGCCTGGGAAGAAAGAGATGGCTGAGACAAAACTAAACACTAGGCTGACGTAGTAACACTATGAACATTTGTGTAAAGGTTATAAACATTTGTTAATTGTGCGTGTACATACATAATGTGGATGCGGGGACACACGTGCCATGGTGTGCTTGTGGAGGTCAGAGGACTATTTGAGGAATCAGTTCTCTTTCCGTCATATGCGTTCTGATGAATTCTCATTGCCAGGCTTGTGCAGCAAGCACCTTTACCCACTAAGCCTCTTGGCAACCCCTCTCCCCCTCTGTGTGCTTGTGACAGGGTCTTCCTGTGTAGCCTAAGTGGGCCTGTCTGGAACTCACTATGTAGTCCAGGCTGGACTTGAACTTGCAATCCACTCACCTCAGCCTTCAGAATGCTGGTCACACGTCCAGCTTGTTTGCAAGTGACTGTAAGGACATGTTTTCATTTCTTTTGAGTTGCATCCTGGGAGCGGAATTGCTGGACCATGAGGAATTGTCCGGCTTTTCCATAGCAGGCACTCTATTTTACAGGTTCACTAGCAACTGTGGATTCCAGTCCCCAGATGTCCTTGCTGACTTTTATTATGGCCCAGCTTTAAAATTATATCCATCCTAGTAGGGCATGACTTTCCCTTGCATTTCCCATATGTACACCAGCTATTTGTGTGTGCGTTTAAAATTTTTTTTGCTTTCTCTCTCTCTGTGTGCATATGTGCACATGTATATACATATATGTGCATGCACATATATATACCTGTGGAGGCCAGGTGAGGGTGTCAGATCATCTGGAGTTACAGACAGTTGTGAGCCCCCCAAAATGGGTACTGGCTGGAAACTGAACTTAAGTCCTCCAAGAGAAATTGTTGCTTTTCTTTTCTTT
>JAQHUG010000016.1:13830056-13843188 GCA_028555095.1 Dicrostonyx torquatus | reverse complement strand
GTGAACACCTATAATCCCAGCCCATGAGAGGCTGAGGCAGGAGGATAGCGAGCTTGGGGCCAGCTAAAGCTATCTGTAGCTGGTGAAGTGTGGAGTGATTTCTGAGTTTGGAAAAGGTAATTTTTGTCTCCCTGCCCCCATGCCACTCCCTCATCTGTAAAGTACTTTCTTCCTCATCTGCTGTTTGTTTCTGTTCTTAGTGGTATTGGGGATAGAACTCGGGACCTCATGTGTGCTAGGCAGGCAGTGTACCGATTATCCGCAGCCCCAACCCTTTAACTACTGAGTCTAGCCAGATGACTTCTATTGATAATCCATGTCCTCCTGGCCCCCACAGAGGGACAGCCCTTCTTGCTGGTAGTCGAAGTCATCCTTCGAGACAGACACAGCCAGAGAATCATGTCTCCACAGGTACAGACATGCGTAGAAGGACAGGCGGCCTCCACCTCCCCAGACAGACAGATGAACCATTCCCAGCGGCTGGAGTATAAGACAGTGATGTGCCTTTTGAAGTACAGGGATTGAAATTCAGAAGCTATTTTGGATGTCTGCATATCTACCATTCATAAGAGGGGAAAAGATGAGCGCAAGCCAGTTCTGTAGTAATAAACTCACATAGTTTATTACTCTGTACTGTTGCAAATGTGTAAATTCTATACTTCCTTGACATAATCTCCCATTAAAACTTGAATGACATATTTACTGCTGCTTGGAGCAAAACTTACAAGAACATTTTGGGGCAATTTCTGATTTTTTTTTTTTTTGTTCCACTGCTGAGGATTGAACCCAGGGCCGAGCACTCTGCCACACTGACCTGTTTCCCAGGCCCCTAGACTTTAAATCTGGTCCAGCAATTACATTGAAAAAAAAAAAAAGAAACAAAAATTTCTCCAACTGAGATCTTGCACAAGTATGCAGAGTTGTAGAGACAAAAATGCTAGCGTCAGCACTGTTTGTTCTGGGACGGACTGGAAGGCATCCAAGTATGATCTCCTGGGGGCAAATGAGTATGGTATACCTACACAGTTCTGTATCCCACGGCCCTGGGGAGGATGCGGTCTATACACACAAGCCAGGGGGCCGTCGAAGACTGAGTGTTACGTGCAGAAAGTAGGATTCAGAAGAGAAGCAAGGCGTGCCGCTCTTGAGGCACATCCTTCAACAGGCAGAGAAAACTTGCTCGATGTCTACAGCAAGCATCGGCCCAGGAAGGGCTGTTGGGAGGACTCCACTTTCTCATTCAGAATTCTGCAATGTGTGTGGTTTTCATGTGTGTGGGGAGGGTGGTGGTTAGGACCACTAAAGCATGAAGTCCCAGGGATCTGCTCCCCCAAAAGGATGTAACGTGTATCTGCTGTGTGATTCCAACCATATTTTAAAATGTGCATGGAATAGAACTCACTGGAGGCATGCACGGGCAGTGCCTGCTGGGGTCTTTTCTATATTGGCCTAGTGGGTTCACTAATCATAAATTAGCTTCCATACTGGAAGAAAAAAAAAAAAGGGCTTTGCAGAGATTGGAAAGCCTCTTGCAAGGGGGCACAGGCTCGCTCTTTCTCTGTCTCTTTCTGTGTGTGTGTAAGAGAGAGAGAGAGGGCACTGTGCAGCTCTGGTGAGCCCTGGGAAGCTGGACTACTTTCAAGGATGGATGGCGGGGCACTGAAGAACACTGGTGGTACAGAGGTGATCTGAAATTGCTGTCCCTTGACTGCCCCTTCCCTGTTCCAGAACTCCTTCTGGCCTGTCTCACCCAGATGATGCCCAGTCCCCTACCAATTATCTTCCCCACAGGGGAAGATCTGCAGGTCTGGAAGGGAGTTTGGATCTTGGTGTTTCTGGAGCAAAAATTTAAGTTCCTTTGGGGCAAAGATTAGAGTTTGTTAGGAAGAGAGCAAAAGGGTAGTGAAAATTCAGAGTGCCATGGACTAAGGATATTGGTTCGGAAAGGGCAGGGAAGTTTCTGCTTTGGTCTCCTCAAAGCATAAAACAGACTGAAGACAGCTAAAATGGGAAGCTGCTGAGTCGGTCTGTTTTCTGTCGCTGTGACAACACAAACAAAGGATAGTTCATAAAGAATAGTTGCTGTATGTCTTGCTTATGATGGGTGTCTTGGCACACACCTCTAATCGCATCACTCGGGAAGATCTTTGTGAGTTTGAGGCAGCCTAATCTGCATAGTGAATTCTAGAACTGCCAGGTCTATACTATGAAACCCTGACTCAAAAGGAAAAAGGCCGGGGGGGGGGGCAACGACAAATAATTAATTGAAAATTTCTTATTAAATAGAAACTTATTTAAAAAAAAAAGATTAGATCCTGTGTAATCCAAGAGCACTGTCTGGTATCTTCCTGGCATCTGGTGAGAGCCTCATCCGGCTGAGTCATATCATAGCAGAGGGCATCACGTGATGTGATACAGTGACTGTATTAACCCTGTTCTCGTCTCGTAACACCACTGGTGCCATCATGGGGCTGGGAGGGGGCTCCATCTCCCTGGCCTCCTCTGCTCCTAGTCAGCTCCCAAGGATCCCGTCTCTGAATACCATCTGGATGGGAGTTCAGGGATTGAGTTTCCAACACACGAGGCTGAGGGACTCAGACCAAAGCACACACCACTAAGCCATTTAACAACCTTCCTCTCCTTCCTCTTCCTTCTTCCTTCCCTTCTCTTCCTCCTCCTCCTCATTTCCTTGCTTTGAGCCAGACCTATGTATTCCTGTCCACCCTGGCACTTTCTATGTAACCCAGGCTGACCTCAAACTCTTGGTAATCCACCTGCCTCAGCCTCCCAAGGCTTGGGACTACAGGTTGTACTACCATGCCTAGCTTTCTTAGCCTTCTGCATGAAGATAAGAACGTGTTTAAGCAGTCCTTGCCATCATCCTTAGGTTGGGTTCATTTTTGCCAGATCATAGGATCAATCTTGAATTAGTGTGATAGTGAGCTTAGTTCTCTTTCTGTGGGGTTGATTCCTGGATGCAGGAGCTTCTGGGTGAAGTTAAGGAATGAGGGTTTTGTTGTTGGTACCCCCCCCATTATAGCTCTTTAGCAGGTTGCCGTGTGCACGAAGTGTTTGCAGTGGTGCTGCATTAGGAAATAAGTGTCCTGACAGGCACTCACTGAAAATGCTTAAACTTGTTTAAATGGGAGAAAGGAGCATTTCTGGGGACCAGACCTAGGGCCTTGTGTATACTAGGCTAGGACTCTATCACTGAGCTATACTGCCAGCCCACTATCATGTTTTCTTTTTTAATTTTTTTGAGACAGGGTCTCACTGTGTCCTGTAACTGTGATGTCCAGGCTGACCCCAAACTCACAGAAGTCTGCCTACCCAACAATCATATTTTATTAAATTTTTTTTCTGTGTTTTGTTTTTCAAGACCAGGTTTCTCTGTAGTTTTTGGTGCCTGTCCTGGAACTAGCTCTTGTAGACCAGGCTGGCCTCAAACTCACAGAGATCTGCCTGCCTCTGCCTCCCAAGTGCTGGGATTAAAGGCATGTGCCACCACTGCCTGGCTCAAAAAACTTTGTGTGTGTGTATACATGTGTGTGTGTGTGTGTGTGTGTGCATGCGCAGATGTACACACACACACAGGCTTCAGTGCCTGAAGACGCTAGAAGAGTAGCAGATCCCGTGGAGCTGGAGTTACAGGCAGCTGTGATCTGTGCAATGTGGATGTGGCTGTTCATCAAAGCAAACTCAGGTCCTCTGCAAGAACAGCACATGCTCTTGACCGCTGAACCATCTCTCCAGCCCTCAAAAGTCTTATTTTCACTTTCAACTTTTTGGCAGCAAGTGAAGAATTATATAATTAACATGTCAGTGACTTCTATCTTTAGGCGAAGCCCATGAGAATATTCTGGGTCCCTCCAGGACTGTTCTTGGAAGGACAGCGGATGGGAATCCTTCCTTTTGGATGCTGTGGTCCTCCCCTGGGGACATAACTGGGGAAGAGGCGGCTGGCTGCCCCTGACCTGGGCCTAACGCTCCTTTTGCCTTCTGCAGGAAGCCTGGAAACACGCGATTGAGAAAGCCAAGTGTATGCCTGACCCCTGGGCCGAGTTCCATCTCGAGGACATCGCCACAGAACACGCTACCCGGCACAGGTTAGCAGTTAGTCCCAGGGGCTTTGAGGAGTCCTTGTGGGTTGTGAGGCGGAGGGGGTGTCATGGGTCCTGCTTCTGACTAAAGAAAGAGAACTAATACAGTGTCTAGAGCAGGTGGGATTGTCAGAGAGGCCCAACCACCTAAGTCTATACTAACATTCAAAATTGGGAACAATCTGAACCGTGGAAAACTTTTGGTCCTAGATGTCTTAAATAAGGAAGGGGGAGTGTTTCATGCTGCAAAGGTGCATTTCTCCTCCCTTTGAAGTTGCTTAAGAGTTGAGCAGCTCCTCAGGGCAGCTTAGGGACCCAGGCTCCTCCTGACTTGTGACACCATCCTCCCAACACTGTCCTTGCAAACAGCGGTAAAGGCAGACAGTATCAAGACGGAGCAGCCGGTTTGATGCATTGTCACTGGCTGTGACATCATTTTTTCTCTGGCTAACACATTCCGCCCTCTTCCATCGTTTCTACTTCTGTCCTTCAAGGAGATGGCTGCAGAGACCCTGGTGTGCCGCCTCTCCTCAGCTGGAGGTCTATCTCCAAGGGCAGGGGCAGGATAGCTCAGCATGGTTTGGATCTCAGTCTGTGAGGTCTAAGTCTACCTGCGAGAGCACTAGGGTAGTAAGCTGGACACAGTGTCCAGATCCTCAGGATAGCCAGGGAAAGAGGGGCCCTACGCTGAGCTGGCTCTGTGTTTTGAAGCCCAGCTGGGAACTATTTATTTCTCATGGCTGAGTTTATTCTACCCAGGCTGCCAGTAAGAGGATGCCAAGCATGGCTGTCTAGAACATTCTGATTCCTGGAGGCCAAGCATGGCTGTCTGAAATCTGAGACAATCTGATTCCTGGAAGCCAAGCATGGCTGTCTGAAACATTCTGATTTTTCTAAACCTGACACTTCTTTCTGTGGCCGTAGCCTTTTAAGATTAAAAGCCTTGCTACAAGCTGGCCCTCTGTTTAGGGCAGTTTTTCCTGTCCCTCTGAACTTTTCAGGGTGGTTAAGAGCTAGATACTGCTTTAAACATGCCTGAGTTTGAATCCTGATGCTCAGGCAGGAGACCTCACCTCTGAGCCAGTTTCTGTAAAACAGGCACAATGATTGTTGCCACCTCAGGGTCTCTGTAAAGATTAAATGAGCCGTCTGCTTTCAAGAGCGCAGCGTATAGTGAACTCCATGAACTTTGGGCACACTAGGCATTCAGTCATTCATTCATTTACTTACCGTGTTACTGGGGATTGAGCCCGAGGCTTCCTAGATACTAGACAAGTGTTCTGCCTGTGAGTTACGTTCCCAGCCTTCATTTTTTATTGTGAGATAGGGTCCCCCCAGGTTGGCCTAGCTGACTTTGAACTTACTATATAGCCCAGACAGACCTCCAACTTGGCTATTCTTCTTCTTCCTCACCTTTGAAAGTAGTTGGGGTTACAGATCTGTGTCACCAGTTCTGGCTGGCTCTTGCCTTTATGGTGTTAGTGGTTGCTAGCAGCAAACAAGACCCTTTCAAGGTTGCACACTGACCCCCTGCCCCAGCCTCTGAGTTCCTCTCAGAATAAGGTGAGGGAGTGGTCCATCTCTCTATGTAGAAGGTAGTGCTTGCCCCCAACTGGCTGCAACCAAACTGACAGCCTGGCAGAGCCATCCTCCTCTGAGCCTGGGGAGGTAACCTGCCAGGCTTCTATTTGTTCCTGACAAACTGGTTTTCCCAGGTCTGGTGTTCTGAGTGAGGAGGCTGCTGGCTGGAGATAAGGGTTGATTCCTGCAGTAGTAATTCAGCTGCGGAGCAGGCCTGTGCTCTGGGAAGAGTGGGATACTCTGGAACACCCTCCCCCACCTCTTCTTTTATCTGTTCTGTCACTCACTGTCTTTCTGTCTTTCCTTACCGTTCTCTCTTCATCTCCCTCGTTTTCTCTCCATCTCTCCATAACGCTCTCCCCTGTCTCTTATACTTTCAGTCTCTTAATCAGTCACCCTCTCTCTCTTAGTCTCTCTCATCCATGTTTCCTCCACACTGTTCTCTCACCTCAGAGACAACTCTTCCCTTCCCTGCCCCCTACGTGCACTGTGACAGTCCTTACCTCTTGGGAGCTGTATCTACCTGTGTGGGCTGTGCCTGGTCCAAGTACTTGGCAAAGTTGAGACTGCTACCTCCCTCCCTCCCCCTCTGGGAACTTCTGTTTGCTACTGTTAGGTCCCTGGCAGCCCTATATCCAGAGATCCTGCTATAGCTCTATAGGGTATATGGACTGGCTGAGACTTAAAAGTTATAGATCAATTATAAGGATATTGATACCTTCAGTCACCCATCCAATGTGTGTTTATTAAGCATCTACACACACTAGGCCCTGTGGTGAGCAAGACAGACACGGGCCTGTTTTGCAGAGCTGTGGCCTGATAGCAGAGCAAGTCAGACAAGAGTCCAGTAGGGAGTGCTGATCTTGGCAAGACCACACAGAAGGAATAAGTGTGTCTGAGGAAAACCAAGTCCCCTTAAGGTCATGCATGAGTAGAGCCTGGGAGGGAGGGAGGAAGATGTCCACAGCCCACCCCAAGACTCAGCAAGCTGTTGGCCCAGGTGCAGAACAGGCTGGGTCCTAAGGCCTATAGAGAGCCCAGGAGAGTTTGAGCTAGTGAGGGGCAGGACCAGGATGCTCTAGGTGGGCTCTGATCTCTGTAGGTACAACGCTGTCACCGGGGAATGGCTGCAAGACGAGGTTCTCATCAAGATGGCATCTCAGGTAAGCAGAAGCCTGAGCTCTGAGGGGACAGGGCCTTGTAGGGACTTTTCCAAGCCATTGTTAATAACCTCCTTCCATTTCTGTTTTGTTTAATTTCATTTTTTATTTTCATCCATTTATTTATTGTGTGTTTGAAAGAGGAGAGACAGACAGACAGAGTCATCCTTTGCAGGTCAGGCTAAGCAGCATCATGCTCACTGTAGCTGGTCTCAAACTTACAACTTCCTGCCTCGGCCTCCTGCATGCTGTGAATCCACTTTAATTGTGTGTGTGTGTGTGTGTGTGTGTGTGTGAGAGAGAGAGAGAGAGAGAGAGAGAGATCAGAGGACAACTTGTTTTTTCTTTCTTTTCATCATGTGGATCTCAGGGATCAAAAATTCATGTTGTCAGGCTAGGTGACAAACACTTTTACTTACTGAGCCATCCACTGGCCCTATATTAGATTTTAAAATTATTATTATTACATTTATTTTTTTTTATTTGTATGTGACCACGTGCATGCTGCAGTGCACTTGATGGGGTCCAAGGACAACTTGTGGCATTTGGTTTTGTTTTCGCCACATGGGTCCTGGATGCTCACTTTGTCAGACTCGGCCTCAAGCAGTGTTGCTCACTGAACCACCTCACCAGCCCATGTTTTGTATTTTTAAACACTCGCTTATTAACATGTGTCTCACATAGCATACACATTGCTCACTGCATTTACACAGGTCAGGCTTGGAATGCAGGTCAGTGGTAGCATGCTCGCCTAGCATACACAAGACCTTAGTATCCAACCCCAGCACTGCAAAAGGAAAGAAAAACGCATACAATGCAAAGGCTTTTAGCTCTTTTGAAATAAAATGGGTTAACAGCAGCAGTCCCCCTAGAGCTACCCTCCTTCTCCCTAGCCCAAAATAGGGACATCGGCCAGGATTCCCTGCTAGCATAAGCAGGATGCCAGGTGGCTTGGTATCTGAAGGCAAGGCCACTCGGACCCACGGAAACAGTAGGTCTATAGTCTAAAGGTCGGGCCTAGCTAACAAAAAGATAAAGGATAAATAGAGAACACCAGATGTACCTAGACAAGGACAAAGCTGACGAAACTGAGTTTTTCCCTCGCCTCAATTAAAGTAGCCAATAGAAACCATATAATCATATATCTGTTTCTGTAAAATATAAATAATAGCTCTAGACTTAAGGGGCATGTTCAGCTTTTCGAACACTGTAGCATCCTCAGGTCTGAGAAAATAAACCCTCTTGCATATTGCATCCAGCTGGTATCTTGTAGCTTGACGATAGGTCTCTGAAAAGGCACCCAGGTCTCTGGGATCCTTCACTTTAACAGTCACCATTCAATTTTAGAACTCCTCCCACCCCCATTTTAAATTTTGTTTTAGAATTTCATATATGCACATAGGTGTTTTGGTCATCTTCCCCCACTAATCCTCCCATGTTATCATCCCCGCACACACACACACAGCTTCATACCCTCTATTTAAATCCCTGGAGCCCACTAGGGTTCTGTCCTGCATAGCGCTCACACCCTCACAATTTTTTCCCCCTTTGCTGTGTAAATATTTCATTGAACGAATAGACCTTGTGCTTTGTGTGGGGGAAATTACTGATGGACATTTAGGTGGCTTCCTCCTCCTTTCTCTCAGTTTTTACTGTTTTCCTTCTTTCTTTATCTTCGTTTTCAAGTTTTTTGTTTTGTTCTGTTTTGGTTTTTTTGGTTTTTCGAGACAGAGTTTTTCTGTGTAGCCTTGACTGTCCTGGAACCACTCTGTAGAGCAGGCTGGCCTCGAACTTACAGAGCTTTATCTTTCTCTGCCTCCTGACTGCTGGCATTAAAGGTGTGCGTCACCACTGCCTGGCATATCTTCATATTTTTAAGTGTGTGTGTGTGTATGTGTATGTGTACACGAGTGTGCATGTGTGCAAATAAATACAGTGCCCCCTAGAGGCCAGTAGAGGGCCCTGGAGCTGGATTTTCAGGTGGTTGTGAGCCTGACATGGATGATGTGAGCTGAACTCGCGTCCTCTCAAGGCAGAAAGTGTTCTTAACTAACTGCTGAGCCATTTTTCCTTCCTTCTGTTTTGAAGTCAGTATTATTCCGCTTTTCATACCTGTGGCACAATTCTCTACACAGTCATCTTTTTGTTGTTGTTGTTTTGAGACAGAGTCTCTCTATCTAGCCCTAGCTGTCCTGGAGCTCGATGTGTACACCGGGTTGGCCTTGAACTCACAGAGATCCTCCTGCTTTTGTCCTAGGGCCTAGACAGTGCTAGGATCAAAGGCACGGGTCACCACACCCAACTTTCATAATCACCTTAAAGAGAAAAGGTTTATTTTGGCTCATAGTTTCAGAACTTTGAGCTGGTGGTCTGTTAGCCCTGTTGCTTTGGGCCTGTGTGGGTGCAGTACATCCCAGCCCTGTTGCTTTGGGCCTGTGTGGGTGCAGTACATCCCAACCCTGTTGCTTTGGGCCTGTGTGGGTGCAGTACATCCCAGCAGGAGCACGTGGCAGAGGAGGCCTGCTAACCTGATGGTGGCCAGGAAGCAAAGACTGAAAAACAACCTTTGCTGTGCACTGCCCCTCCCAGCATGATGGCCCCACAATGACTCGTCCATGGGTTTGAGATGAGGTATGGAGTCTGCCTCATCCCAGCAGTCTCCAGGCTGAAAAGTCTGTCTGATTTTGGTGCTGAGTCCCAGGAGGGACAGCCTAGGGCTATTAGGATTGAGGTAATGTATGGGACACCTTGCTGGGTAGGCAGCAACAGAGGGGCTCATGGGTTGCAAGTACTGATGACTCTGTCCTTTCTTTCAGCCCTTCGGCCGCGGAGCAATGAGGGAGTGCTTCAGGACGTAAGTGACTTGGCCTGAGGCTTCTGCCAAGACTCCTAACCAGACCTTGGGGTATTTTGACCCAAAGGTTCACGACAAGTGATCTGTGCCTCCATGTAGCCCAGCTTCCTCTCCACTCGATGTCTATTGGACCCCATGCTGACCCAGTTGTAGGACTCTGAAAGGAAAGGGAATGGCCACTCGCCTGCCTGTGATGGGAGGCCACAGACATTGATCCTTAGCCCTTCTGGCTCTGGCTCTAGCTCCTGTTCCTTCTCCATCTAGCCGCCCACGTCAGACAGGGCCTAGTTGTTCTGAGATCTCACGGTTGTTTCTGCCGTGAACCTGCTGAGTTGTAGACGGGCTCCCCCTTGTCTTTCTCCCCAGGAAGAAACTCTCCAACTTTCTGCACACCCAGCAATGGAAGGGCGCCTCCAACTACGTGGCCAAACGCTACCTCGAGCCAGTGGACAGGAGCGTGTACTTTGAGGATGTCCAGCTCCAGATGGAGGCGAAGCTCTGGGGGGAGGAGTATAATCGGCACAAGCCCCCCAAGCAGGTGTGTGTGCCTCCTTCCTACACCACTGGCTGGCTATGAGGGTGGTGGGGAAACATGGAGTCCTGTCTTCACCTCTTCTTTGCAGTACTGGGGACTAAAACCAGAGCTTTGCATATGCAAGTGCTGGGCCGCGGAGCACACCTCAGGGCCCTGATGTTTTGAGACAGGGTCTTACTCTGGCATTGAACTTATGCTCCTCCTCCCCCAGCCTCTGGAATTTGGGAATTAAAGGTATGCACCACCATGTCTAGCCCTTTACCTTCTTGCCAGTAATGATTTTTTTTTTTTGACATGGTAAAGCCATGTACTTCATATGCAGTGAATTTATTTATAAAAACCGGGAGCTCTGTGATTGGAGTGTTCTTATCTCTGTTGATAAATGGGATCTGTTTGTTATTATGATCTTTTTTCTCTTTTTTTTTTTTTTTCCTCGAAATAGGGTTTCTCTGTGGCTTTGGAGCCTGTCCTGGAACTAGCTCTTGTAGACCAGGCTGGCCTCGAACTCACAGAGATCCGCCTGCCTCTGCCTCCGAGTGCTGGGATTATAGGTGTGTGCCACCACCACCCAGTTTGTTATGATCTTTATAAAATAATTTTTTAATAACATATCTATTTTGTGGTGTGGCTGGTACACACATGCCGTATCACATGTATGGAGGTCAGATGGTAGCCTTTGAGAGCTGGTGCTCTCCTTTTGCCATGCAGGGCTCAGGGACTGAGCTCAAGTCATCAGCTTGGTGGCAAGCTCCTTTATATGCTGAGCCATCTCATTGTCCCCTTCATGAGTTTTGTTTGCAGGTGATAGAATTCCATCTAGACTGGCTTGATCCAAAAAGGGAAGTCCTTGTTTCATGCACTTGACAGCTAGATCTAGCTCTAGGCACGGCTGGCACTGGCCATGCTGGGGTTATTAGGAATCATCTACTCTGGCCTGAGTATCTGAGTTGGTACCACTCTTCTGTGGGCCCTTTTAGTCCCAGTAGCTATAGGCTCATTTCTCACCAGCCTTATTGGGATGACAAGGCCTCGTTTCTTTTCTTTTTGTTTGTTTTTCGAAATATGGTTTCTCAGTGTAATAGCCCTAGATGTCCTGGAATTCACTTTGTAGACCAGGCTGGCCTTGAACTCACAGAGATCCACCTGCCTCTGCCTCCTGAGTGCTGGGATTAAAGGTGTGCGCCACCACTGCCCAGCTAACCTTGCCTTGTTTCTAAGAAGTTCTGGTAAAAGTGTCAGAACTAGGTGTCATTGGCTCTGATTGTCAAGTGCATATGTCTGAACCAAAGTATTCGGGGACAGGGGGGGAGTATGTAGATGGGGGAGCCTGAGCCCTGTGCTGGCCTTTGCAGTCAGGATTGAAAGACCTTCTGTCCAGGCCATATGGACTGGGACTGGGGACACGATGGCTTCCAGGCAGTGGCAGCAGGTGTGGGGATGGATGTAGGGTTCTGGGCTCAGTGAGGTTAACCAACCTGACCTCCCAGGCAGGGATGGAGCCTGTGTTCCACCAAATTGCCTCCTCCTCTTGACCTCTGTGTTATTGTATGACCTGGTGCTAGCCAAAACCTGTGGACATTTGAGCAAACAGGTTCTCTGCCACTGTCCCAAATCCCTGGTTCCTCAGGAAAGCCGTGCTTCCAGGCCGCCAAAGGATTTGTCAGTTGTCTGCTTATAAGGCCCTTGGTTACACATACTGAAGAGACCAGAGTCTGCTGGATGTGGTGGCGCATGCCTCTCATCCCAGCACTCAGGCGGCAGAGGCAGGTGAATCTGTAAAAGTTTTTGGCCAGCCTGGTCTACATAGCAAGTTCCAGACCAGCCAGGGCTGCATTGTGAGACCCTGCCTCAAAAACAACAACTAAAGAGGTTACAGCCCCCACAGCTTCAGCAATTGAACTCACTTTGGCCTGGCCTCCCTCCTCCTGCTTCCTGGCTTATTTCCCACCCCAGGACCTTTGTTCCGGCTGTACCCTCAAATCTTTATCACTTCCTTTTTTAAAAAATATTTATTTATTTATTATGTATACAATATTCTGTCTGCGTGTATGCCTGAAGGCCAGAAGAGGGCACCAGACCTCATTACAGATGGTTGTGAGCCACCATGTGGTTGCTGGGAATTGAACTCAGGACCTTTGGAAGAGCAGGCAATGCTCTTAACCCCTGAGCCATCTCCCCAGCCCCCTCTTTATCACTTCCTTAATCTTTGAATGGCGAGCTTCTTCTCGCAGTCCGGGGCTCAGTTTACACATCACCTCCAGAGCAAGGTCATCAGCCCATCGGACATAAGATCTCCCTTCTACCCAGCTAACCTTTGTCATGTTATTCTATGCTGTTTTCCTTTCTTTGATGTGATCTAAAAAGGACCTATCCACTTAGTTAATATTTTAATGCCTCCCACCCCCACCCCAGGGATTTTGTGTCTTGCTTATTTCTGTCCCCAGTTCCTGGGCATCAAGTAAGTAATGACAAAGCGAAATTGAAGACAGCAAATGAACATGGTTATCTGAGCAGTGTTGGTGGCCCGCTCAACTGTGCACTGCCTCTTACCCAGCAAGCCCTCTAGCTAGCCCTGCCAGCCACACTGTCTGCGTGGAGACAGGACCCTTCCCAGGACTGTCCACCCCCGCCCCAGGTTCGTTCTCAGAACTGCAACTGTCTTTGCTAAAGGTCTCAGCTGTCACCTCTGAACTCAGGTTGCTTCTGCAGTTGCTGCCTGCTTGTCTGGTGACCCTCTTCCCTAGAGGGTCATTACTTTTGAAGTTCAATCCTGGTTCTTTCCATGTTTGGGGTCGTACTGAGAGAGACAGGTGCCATGCAGAACCCTCATGAGTTAGAAGCCACAGGTCTTTTAACTGCAGTTTAGAAACCATACATAGGGCCTATATTAGCACCTGTGTAT
>JAQHUG010000016.1:13817828-13829384 GCA_028555095.1 Dicrostonyx torquatus | reverse complement strand
TAGGGCCTATATTAGCACCTGTGTATAACATGCCATACATAGGGCCTATATTAGCACCTGTGTATAACGTGCCATACATACGCTATAAAAATCTAGCCAGTAACAGTAGTGTGTGCCATTAATCCCAGCACTTAGGAGACAGAGGCAGGCGGATCTCTGTAAGTTTGAGGCCAGCCTGGTCTACATAGTTCCGGGACAGCCAGGGCTACATAGTAAGACCCTATCTCAAAATCCCCCAACCAAAATAAATTAATTTTTAAGAAATTCAGAAAAATGTTGGCATTTCTTGTAATTCCCCATTGCAGAGAAAAACTACTTTTCTTGTTGGGGCCGAACTTAAGGAAAAGGGTTAATTTCTCTTCACAGTTGGTAGGAAAGACCTGTCAGTAGGAACATGAGGCAGATGGTCGAGCAGACAGATAGTGGACCAGGCTATAAAACCCTAAGGGCTGCCTCTGTGACTCACTTCCTTTGGTGAGACTTCACTTCCTAAAGGTTTGGTGGCATCACCAATTTAGGATACATGTCTAACCACAACTCAGTAATAGCATGTACACACCTTTGTGTATCGATAAATTTCATCTTGGTGCCAAGCCCGACATCGCTCTATCTGCATCAAGATAACTAACACACAGTGACATGAAATAACTTGCTCAAACTTACAATATTAGGAGTTACAATATTAGTGCAAAGCCCAATCTGAGTTATGATGTTAGTGCCAAGCCCCATCTGAGTTGCTAGCAAAGAGATCCATAAGTTTACACAGGCATAAAATGGTCCCTTTCTAATTTGTACAAAGATAGCTCTAAGCAGGCTGATAATCTGTGTCTTTGAAGTCATCCAGAGACGTGGTTCCTTCTGTCCTGCTACTCTCTCACTTCCTAGGACCACATTGACCATGGTTCCAGTTATGGTTCCCAAGCAGTCCCCCCCTTACAGGACAGGCTTCAGTAATGTGGTCATTTCCCATTGGCTAGATATGGTCACATGGTCCCACCTAGCTCCAAGAGAGTCCATTCAGTGTGATTCCCTTTGTGATCCTGCCTGTGTAGCCTGTTAAAGTTCAGAGATGGAGTTCTTCATATTTAAAGGAAAGGAGGAGAGTGAATTCCAGGTTCAGTTAGCAGTTCTTGAAAGAGACCTAGGTCTGTGCCCAGGAGAGCAGTGTGCTCCCAGCCCTTCCTATTGACCATGCTCCCTGCTCTTCCACCAGGTGGATATCATGCAGATGTGCATCATTGAACTGAAGGACAGACAAGGCCAGCCCCTCTTCCACCTGGAGCACTACATTGAGGGCAAGTACATCAAGTATAATTCCAACTCCGGCTTTGTCCGTGATGACAACATCCGACTAACACCACAGGTGAGATCCTGAGCGTGCTCTGCTCACATTTTCATCCTCCACTCACTTGGGAAGGCTCAACCCTAGACAGGGAGAGTCCTGTGGGTGGAGTCTTACATCCTCACATCCCTTGGAACGTGTGAACCTGGGACTCTAACATGTTAGGCACCTGTCCCTCCACACAGCAGTATTCCCAGTCTCCCACCCCTTTCCATGTGTTTCCATGTCTGGAGTGTGCAAGTGTGTGTGTACCTGTGTGTGTATGCACCTGTGTATGTCCCTATATGATGCCGGGGATCATTCTTGATCACTCTTCTGCCTTACTCAGTCTCTCATTGAAACTCAGAGCTCACTGATAAGGCTAGTCTTTCTAGCCAGCTTGCTCTGGGAATCCCACCTCCACCTTCTAAAACTGGACTTATGGGTGGACCTACATCTGCACCCGACATTTACATGAGTTCTGGGGAATCCAAGTTCTGGTTCTCATGTTTGCATAGCAAATGGTTTAACCACCAAGTCATCTCCCAAGATTTTTTTTTTTTTTAAAAGCAGAATACCTGCCACCCTGTGCTGTTTTTTTTCAGCAGCCCAAAGATGGCAATAAAGCTGTAATCCTAAGGTCTTTGCAGAGTTGAGCATACCCTTCTTTTGTCTTTTACTTTACAAAACTCTGCTTGAAGAGACTGCCTTTACCAGAGCGACCCAAGTCTTACAGCCTCTGGCCCAGAATCAGGCCAGCATCTGCCTAGTCCACAATCTGGTCTGTTACAACTTCTTCTCTTCCTGCCCTGACACAGGCCTTTAGCCACTTCACGTTTGAGCGTTCTGGTCATCAGCTGATTGTGGTGGACATCCAGGGTGTGGGTGACCTTTACACTGATCCACAGATCCACACTGAGAAAGGCACCGACTTTGGAGACGGCAATCTCGGTAAGTGGGAGAGCCAGCCCATGTCCACAGAGACCATGCTCCCCTAAAATCTTAGTTCTTTCTCTATCCACGGGAACACACTGAGACACTATTGGGCCTTCCCTGAGGGAACTTAGTTTGTCTGATCTACCACCCCTCCAGTTGAGCATCCCCTCGCTACACCACACCACACCACCCCCTGCCCCATCCTGGCCACATTTCCATGCCCTCACTGTCCTTTGTGCTAGGCAAAGATCCCATAAGATCCCAGACACCCTTGTTCTGCCTGCAGGTGTTCGAGGAATGGCTCTCTTCTTCTATTCTCACGCCTGCAACCGGATTTGCAAGAGCATGGGCCTTGCGCCCTTTGACCTCTCACCGCGGGAGCAGGCTGTGGTAAATCAGAGCACCAAGCTGTTGGTGAGTACCCAGCAGTGATTCAGTCCAACAGGCCAGCCGTTCTGCAACCAAGAAGGCAGGCCCTGCTTCCTGTGGGATGGTGTTTGCTTGACTTTGGCCTATTTGTGACCAGAGTGAAGAAAACAGAGAGAAACAGAACTGACAGGAATCATGTGTGCCCATGTACAGGCCTTTGGGCCTGCCAAGTGTAGATAGTGGGACCAGCCAGCTCACTCTTCTCACAGGAACCAATTCAGGAGACTATTGGCAAAAACAAATTTTGGCCTCTGGGTGTATATTAGGGTGTACTTCCAGCTCAAACATGGCCAGTGCTTTAGACTAGTAGCCCCTTTGAGCTCCATCCATGTACCCCTTCTTGGACACCATAGGGTTAATCCTGAACTGCTTTTTTAGTAAGATTCTGTCTTAGGCATGTGTAAAAGCCATGGCTGAAAAGGTTTCAGGGTTCAAAGGAACCTTCCATTCCCTATAGAGTGCGTACATGATGTGAATATTCCCATTAATGTCCCCAGCAATCAGCCAAGACCATCCTGAGGGGGACAGAGGAGAAGTGTGGGAGTCCTCGCATAAGGACGTTCTCTGGCAGCCGGCCTCCCTTGCTCCTTCGCCTTTCAGAGAACTCCGGGGATGAGAACATGAGCGATGTGACTTTTGACTCTCTGCCTTCCTCCCCGTCTTCAGCCACACCACACAGCCAGAAATTGGACCCCCTCCGTAAGTCCTGGACATAGAGATCACGGGGCAGGCACCAAGTAGAACAGAGCTAAACCAGTTTCATTCGTGGTAGAAAATGAGACAGTGTAGCCCGGGTGGCGTTACTGGTGAGTTCATAGGACAAACTTCCAAGATGCAGCCATTCAGTATATAAAAATAGCCTCTGTGGTAGAAAACGAGACAACCCACCTCGGTGTGGTCTATGAAGCCAGCAAAGCTGGCATCTGACAGAACGCAGAAGAGAACATCCTGTCTCAGCATCCTTACAGTCACAGTGTAGAAACTGAATAAGCCAGTAATGGTGGTCCATGACTGAGGCAGAGGCAGGGAGAGCTCTGAATTGGAGGCCAGCCTGATTTATGTAGCAAGTTCCAGGCCAGCCAGGGCTACCTAGTTAGTCAGTCAGTCTCAGTCTCTCTCTCTCTCTCTCTGTTTCTCTTCCTCTCTCAAAAACTAAAACAAAACAACCACACCTCCCATAAGACAATCTTTTTAAACAATAAAGTACTAGCAAATAAAAACTACTGGCCCTTCTTGGTCGGATCTGAGAATCATTCAGCATTAGGAAACCTGTCTATATCATAGCAGTAAGTCAAAAGATCAAAGCTGGCAGACGGCTCACTGGATAGAGGCACTTGCCATAAAATAACTTTTTGTTTTTTGAAAGAGGGTTTCTTTGTGTACCTTTGGAGCCTGTCCTGGGACTCACTCTGTAGAGCAGGCTGGCCTCGAACTCAGATCTACCTGCCTTTGCCTCCTGAGTGCTGAGATTAAAGATGTGTGCCACCACCACCCAGCAAACAAAATACTTTTTAAAAATATTAAAAGCTATTTAAAAATGTGAAAACCATTTGTATGAACTGTTCTGATGTGGATGTATGCTGGAGGTTGAACACAGGCTTCATTCTTGCTTAGCTTATTCTCTCTCTACCATTGAGATCTCCCCAGCCTGCACTGTTACGGACTTAATAAAACTGGTCAGGCTGTTGAGTGTGGGGGCCACCTGTTTATTGCAGCACTCGGGAGACTGAAGCAGGTGGATCTCTGTGAGTTCAAGACTTCCACAACAGCCAGGGCTACATAATGAGATCCTATGTGAAACAGCAGCAACAAAAAGGTCAGCCAGATGGGTCAGGCTGCAGCTTGCTTAGGACAGGAGAGAGAGAGATGACTGCCAGGAGACAGCTGGCTTGAAAGCCACATCGCGACCCACACTGTGGGCCCCCCATGGACAGGTGGCTTCTCTTCCGTCATATCTGCACTTTCTTCAGAGCTGCTCAGCACGTTAATTACATGTACAGCTAGCTATGTATGTGATGGACACACATCCCATGGCTATCAAGTGGCGGACTTGGAAAGAATTGAGAAAGAAGTGTAGCTCTTCAGGGGTGACAGTATCTTTTCCCCATGTGGTGCTTCTCTTTAAAAACTAAAAGTAACCAGGAAGTGGTGGCTCACACCTTTAATCCCAGCACTCAGGAGGCAGAGGCGGGTGGATCTCTGTGAGTTCGAGGCCAGCCTGGTCTACAGAGCTAGTTCCAGGACAGCCAAGGCTTTATAGTCAAAGCCTACCTCAAAATAAATAAATAAATATTAATTAATAATTTATAATAAATATTAAATCAGATATAGTATTTATTAATAATATATTTATTTAGCAGTGAATATATATATATTTAAAAATAAAATGCTGGGCATGGTGGTACACAACTTAACCCTGGCTCTTGGAAGCCTGAGGCAGCAGGATTGCCAGCAGTTGGGCTGCATAGTGAGGTTTGGTGCGGGTTCCATGTGCTGTAGGCAGACTATGTGCGGCTCTTGGGTATGTTTTACATCACCTCTGTTTGTCCCTGCTCAGATTGGCCAGTGTTTGGTGATCTTGATAACATGGGCCCTAGAGATCATGACCACATGGATAATCACCGGGTGAGTGGAAAGGAGAGGGAGGTTGCAGGCTGCCATCCCCAGGGTGGTGTGAAAGAGGGTTTTAGGTTGAGGGAGGCAGGCAGCCCAGCCCAGGTCTGCTTGGAGCATCTCTCAGATTGTCCCACAGGTTCAAGTTCATTTTTGGCTGCTGTTTGGAATCATCATCTTGGCCAGATGGTATTTTAAAGAGCTTTAATTTCTCACTTAACTCTTAAGATGTATGAGATAGACTTTTCTTACTACCACTACAGTAGATCTTATTCTAGAGCTAGATGGGGGCTGGGAATGGTAGAGTGCTTGCCTAGCATGCATGAAGCCCTGAGTTCAATTCCCAGAACCACAGAAACTGGGTATAGCAGTGCACATCTGTAATTCCAACACTTGTGGATGCAAGAGGATCAAGATCATCCTTGGGGATATAGTGAGTGTGAGGCCAGCCTGGTCTGCATGAGCCCTTGTCTCAAAATAAAAGCAGACTATCTAAATACATGAGGAAAGACTTATTACCCTCATTGTTTCCTAGGTTTCAGCCTGTGTAATTTGGCTTTTTTAGTAATGTGTGATGAGGCAGACCATAATAGCAGAAAGGTGTGGCAGAAGCTGCTCCCCTCATGGTGCCCAGCAAACGGGGCAGCAAGGAGACCAGAGGGTCTGGGGATAAAAGGTATTCAAAGATGTGCTCCAGTCACCTGCTTCCTCCAGCCAGGCCCAGTCATCTGTGAACTCATTGCTGGGTTCATGGATGAGGTTAGCATTCTCATGATACACTCACCTCTCATAAGTCCAACTAACTGGGAACCTTTGGGAGCGCATTTTGTACCAAACTGTAACAGTCCTTCAGGTACCAGAATGGCTCCCATAGCCAAGAAAATCAAAGCCCAGATAAGTTGAGTAGTTGCCCAGGTCTTGGTTGATGAGTATCAAAGCCAGGGGTTGTGTCCAGGCATCTGGTTCCAGGGCCTAAGTTCTTGCCACTACTTTGTGCTGCTTTCTGGTCTCTCGACCAGCAGGAGGCAGGAAAACTATTGAGTGAGGTGATAAATCAAAGGAGAGAACAGATGGCTAGGATGTCCAGATGTCATCACCACCAGGTCCTCTCTCTCTCCAGGACTCCGAGAACAGTGGGGACAGCGGATACCCAAGTGAGAAGCGAAGTGACCTGGATGATGCTGAGCCCCGAGAACACGTGAGCACCCCCAGATAAGACTGGAGACCTTTGTTGCTTCATCTGTTATCCATTGGGATAGAAAGCTAACAGGCAAATAAGAACTGGTCCTAAGAACAAGAAAGATTAGAACAGACAGCGGCAAATGCCGGAGAGACGGTGAAGCGGACAGGGACAAGGAAGGGGAGGAAGGGGAAGAGAGAGAGGATTGGCTGAAAAGTTGAACATAACAGGCAGGCTGGGTGTGGTGACACACTTGAGAGGGTTATGCTCAGGGCCAGCCTGGGCTGAGGAAACCCTGTCTCTAAAAGAACAACCATAGAACAAAGACAAGAAAATGGCAAGGAAATCTTTGAAGCTGGAACCTTTGGCTGCTGAGCAGGAGGATGCTGGATAATGGGCTTCACTGGTGCTGATGGTATAACCCTGGCAGCCCTGCGAGGGTCTCAAGCCTGCTTCCTCAGTCTCCCTTCCAGCAGTCTCTGAGTGGAGGTGGCTTCCATACTCTCGGCCCTTCAGAAACTTCCCCGTGCACAGAAATAGAACCAGCACAATAAGGCTTGTTGCACGGAAAACCCTGGCCTCAACTGTATAATTATCAACATGAAGCATGAAGGAGGAAGTTAGGTCAGAGGAAGAACTAACCACCATTTCTCCAGTGGCTTCATGCCAACCCTGGTACCCTGGGGTCAGTTCAATCTGTGTACACAGGTCTCTGTGTGACTGTGAACTCATCAGCTCTGCAGACGATGGTTCCAGCTTCACCTGGGGAGTGGTGAACTGGTGTCCCTAAAGGAGGGACCCCGGAGGCCTGGTCCTGCTCCCCAGGAATTGGTTTCTGGAAGGAAAGTCTTCCTCCTACAATATTCATTTTCTGTTCCCTCGCAGGGCCACTCCAATGGCAACCGAAGGCCTGAATCTGATGAGGACAGCCTGGGCAGCTGTGGGCGGGTATGTGCCCATAGGAACAGGCCTGCCTCTTTTGGCTCTTGTGTTCTGCCCTCCTCCTGACACGCTGCCCACCCCTCCACCTTGTGCATGTCCATTTTGCGAAGGGCAGGTTGGAGGTCATGTCCTGGGCAGGGTGCCAAGAGACTCCTGGGGAGGAGGAAAGAGATGGTCCTGGATAAAAGTCACCAGAACAGCCTCATGTGTTAGAGAATTTGACCAGAAGGTCACAGCATCTGCTGCTTTCTCCTTGCCCCACCCAGTGAGACATTTGCTAAGTTGCTCATCACCTCTTTTGTATGAGAAAACTGGGAGTCCTGGGCAACTTTTCCCCACTTACCTGGCTACTCCAGGGTGTGTTCCTTATTCAAAATGCTTGGACTCAGAAATACTTTGAATTTCAGATTATTTCTCCATTTTTTTCCTATGTGTATGCATGCATGTGTGTGGGTACACTTGTTTGGCCATGCACGTGGAACCCAAGGTTGATATTGGGGTCATCCTTTATTGTTCCTATATCTTAGTCTTCAAGGCAGGGTCTCTCAATCAAACCCAGAGCACACTAATCTGGCTCATTTTACTAGTCAGCTTGTCTGGGGATCACACCTCTGCCTTGTAGGGCTGTAATTACAGGTTGGCTGCCACTCCAATCAGGCTTCTGGGGATAGCAACCTCACCCCTCTTGCTTGTATAGCAAATGTTTTAACCACTAAGCCAGCATCGCAGTCTCATAGATTAAAAGAAAAAATGGGGGCTACTTTTGGCATACACACAATTAGACAGTTTGAGAGGGACCCAAAGTCTAACCATGAGATTCATCGTGTATGTTTCATATACGCTTAACACATGAGTCGAGGGTAATTTTACCTACTACTTTGAGTGTGCTTGTCCTTTGGCCGCAGTGTGAATGGCAAGTGTCTCAGTTGTGGTGGTGGCTGTCAGGCATGTTTAGGAAAGGCTAGCCCTACTGCCTCGTTATTCTCCGATTCTCAAACAGTGTGAACGCCACACCTCTCTTACTGTTTGCTAAGTTGAGTCCCTCCTTTGAGTCCCTCCTGCCTGAGAGTCCTTCTCCCCCTGAAGCCTGTTGGCCATATCTGGAGCCCAGAGGCACTTTCTAACCCAGCCACCCCAGCTGGATGGACTCTTTCCTCTGCTGGTGGTCAGATGAAGGCTTCTCAGCCTGGAGCAGGACAGAGTTACTCAGCTGAGTCACTGCTGGCACTCTGGGCTGGGTCCCTCTTGCTCCAGGGCTGCAGAGAATTTAGCTGCCTGTACTCCCTGAAATACCTCGTGGTGTTGCTCACTTTATCTTGGTTGACTCACAGAGAAAGCCAGCGTGTATGTGGGAGTCAGTCTTTGCTGGGGCCTGGCATGAAGAAGCTAGGAGAGAAGGCTTAGCGTTGAACCTCAGCTGCATTTGCGACCTGATAAGTGAGGGGAAGTGTTTCTCAGGGCCACTGTGGTCTGTTCTGCTGGTCATTGTGTCCTGTGACTGCCCTCTGTCAGTACCCATGAGCTGGTGGCAACTGAGTATGAGTTAAAGGCCAGCCTGACAATCAAGGCTACACAGAGAAACTATCCTGAAAAACAAAAACGAAAGTTTAAAGAACCCTGGGTCAGGGGTGCTTCGTTGTAATTCAAGCACTTGAGAGTCTGAAGAAGGGAGGTCACGAATGCAAGGCAGCCTAAGATACATAGTGAGCTCAAAGTCTGTCTGGAGTACATAACAAGGCTCTTGTTCAAATTGTCAGGAACAAATCAAAAGAATTGGGGGCCACTCTTGTCCAGTAAAGTTAGATGCCATTGGGTTTCCTTCCCCTCACTTGCCAGCTAGCCTCCTGTTTTTATGGTGGCTTACTTCTGTGACAGCACACCCAGTCCCAGCCCCTCACTTCTCTGGCCTTTAAACTCCATCCACCTGGTCTTTCCCATCAGGTCTGTGTGGAGGCTTGGAACCTGCTCAATTCCTCCCGCCTGCACCTGCCGAGGCCCTCGGCTGTGGCCCTCGAAGTGCAAAGGCTAAACGCTCTGGACCTTGAAAGGAAAATCGGGAAGTCTGTTTTGGGAAAGGTATGGGGGATGCCCATTCCAGAGCCCATGTAGGGCTCACTCTGCTCCTCCACTAATTGCTTCTTTTTGCAGGCTGGCTGGGCTGCCCTTGGGCATGGCTTTGACCTCCTAGGCAGCCAGACCAACACTGCCGTGTCTGTGGCAGGTCCATCTGGCCATGGTACGATACCACGAGGGTGGGCGCTTCTGTGAGAAGGATGAGGAATGGGACCGAGAGTCAGCCATCTTCCACCTGGAGCATGCAGCTGACCTGGGAGAACTGGAGGCCATCGTGGGCCTGGGACTTATGTACTGTCAGCTGCCCCACCACATCCTGGCTGATGTCTCTCTGAAGGTGAGGGGATGTGTGGCCCTGACCACTAAAGTGGAGTGCTCAGCCAGTCTATCACTTACTACCCCCATTCCGGTGGTCACCTCCCAGGGGATTTGTTTTTTGTTTTTTTGGTTTTTTGAGACAGGGTTTCTCTGTGGCTTTGGAGCCTGCGCTGGAACTAGCTCTTGTAGACCAGGCTGGTCTCGAACTCACAAAGATCCGCCTGCCTCTGCCTCCTGAGTGCTGGGATTAAAGGCGTGCACCACCACTGCCCGGCTTGTTTTGTTTTTCAAAACAGGGCCTGACTATGTAGCTCTGGCTGTCCTGGAACTCACTCTTGTAAACCAGGCTGATCTCGAACTCAAAGAAATCCGCCTGCCTCTGCCTCCCAAATGCTGGGACTAAAGACATGTGCCACCACCACCTCGCTCTCATTTTCTAAATAGTAAGTTAACTATTTGGCTACTGAGATGTAGTTTCAGAAATGTACCAGTTACCTGAGACCCTCATAATAAATTACCACATCCTGGTAAATTACCATGGTGGTCTTTTGGACACTCTAGGGAGATTCCTTCTTTGTCTCTTACAGTCTCCGTGAAACAAACAAACAAAAGTATCCAAAGCCAGGCGTGGTGACGTACCCTGTCATCCCGGTACTCAGAAGGCTGTGGCAGAAGGATTGTGAATTCCAGGCCAGCCTGAGCTACAGCATACGATCCTGTCTGAAACAGCCAGCTGTGTATCCACACGTATTTGTGTACATGTGTGCACATGAATGTCATAGCAGCAGTTCCTCTCTCAGGCGTGGATAAAGACAGGTGGAACAGTGTTTGTTCAGGAGAATGAATGAAGCACAGGCATGTGCTCCAACCTGTGTGACAGAATCCAAACACAAAATGCCATATGTTAAATCATTCTAGCCCATGTATACGACACATTCAGAGATCACAGAGACAGAGAGTGGACAGGCCATTGCCTCTGGGTTGGGCAAGGTGGAAAGATAAGGGTATAGAGAAAATCTGATTTGTGGGGTCTGGGGTTTCTTTTTTGGATTGTTTAAGATACTTTGAAATTGAGCCAGCATGATGACTCAGTGGGTAACAGCACCTGCCGCAAAGTCTGAGATCCTGAGTTCAGTCCCTGGGTTCCACATGATGGAAGGAAAGAGCCAACTCCCACCTTCATACATGCACTGTGGCACATGCAAACTGACGCACACAATAAATAAATAAACACAATAAAAATGTGTGGTTTTGTTTTGTTGAGACCGAGTTTCTCTCTGTAGCCTTGGCTGTCTTAGAACTCGCTCTGTACACCAGACTGGCCCCAAACTACCTCTGCCTCTTCCTGAGTGCTAGAATTAAAGGTGCCTGGCAAACATTTAGTTTCCTAAATCCATGGTGGGGGTAGCTAAACCATTCATCGATATTCTGAAAGCCCAGAACTCTCACAACAACTTAGGAAACCGGAGATTGACAAAGGAGCCCTTGCGGTCTCCCTCAGACACTCAGTGCTGTTTTTGTCCTTTCCCTTTGACAGGACACAGAGGAGAACAAGATGAAAGGCTTTGATTACTTACTGAAGGCGGCAGAAGCTGGTGATAGGCAGTCCATGATCCTAGTGGCCCGAGCTTTTGACACCGGCCTGAACCTCAGCCCAGACAGGTACTATGGCTGTCACCTGGTTGATGTTGGGGTAATCTGGGCCACACAGGTTGCTTTTTCTTTTTTCTGTTTCTGTTTGTTT
>JAQHUG010000016.1:13766562-13796090 GCA_028555095.1 Dicrostonyx torquatus | reverse complement strand
ATTAATAACCTGTTGGGTGTTGTGCAGAGTGAGTTCCAGGACAGTCAGAGTTACTTAGAAAGACCCTTTTCAACTCCTTCACCTGCCTCCAGCCAAGAAAAGAAAATGTACATATGATTCAACAGTTTCAATTCTGGGAGAAAACATTGAGGAATGTCCATGCATAGATCAGAAGCCATGTACAGAAATATTTCCCACAATACTGCCCAGAAAACTTAAGAACAAATATTGCTTATTTATAATGTGGGATGAATTAGTATAATGGATCTCAAAAACACAGCAATGGGGTGGAAAAGGCACGGCGTTGGTATCCTTTGAGAACACAGAAAAGCACTCTGTATATTGCTCATGGATTTACATATGTAAAAGCTTGAGACGTTATTGGAAGTATACATATAAAATTTATATTAGTTATAAGCTGGAGTGATATTTGTGAGAGGACAGCCAGTGTAACAAGATCTAGCTGTCCTGGAAGTTAATTTGTAGACCAGGCTGGCCTCGAACTCACAGAGATCCAGATCAGCCTGCCTCTGTCTCCCAAGTGCTAGGATTAAAGGTGTGCGCCACCACACCTTCCAGAGAGGACCTTCTAAATGTAGTGTTTTTAACTTCTCATACTCCAATGTATTTTTTAATATTTTAATCATTTTGTTTTGAGACAGAGTATCCCTATGTAGTCCAGGCTGTCCTGAAACATGTTCTGTCACAGTGTAGACCAGGCTGGCCTAAAAGCTGTGAATATTCCTGCATTTGCCTCCTGAGTACTGGGGCCATGGACGTGCACCATTATGCTCAGCCCATATTTTAAGATACAGTTTTACACTTGGGAGGCAGAAGGAGATGGATCTTTGTGAGTTCAAGGCCAGCCTGGTATACAGAGGGAGTTCTAGGACAGACAGGGCTGTCACACAGAGAAACTCTCTTGAAAAACAAAGAAAGTATACTAAATTATATTAACTTAAATTTATTCATTTATTTATAGTATGGGTATGTGTGTCAGAGAGTCAGAGAACAACTTGTGGGATTATTCTCTTCTTCTACCTTGTGGGTCCCAGAGATTGAACTCAGGTTCTCAGACTTAGAGACAAGCATCCCTACCTGCTGAGGCATCTAAGAGACCTTACCTGTTTAACTTTTAATGAAAATTATATACATGAGAAAATAATTGGAATCAAAATGCCATATTAACAGTAATTAGACAGGTGCAGATGGGACCAGTACAATCAGAAGTTCAAATGCATCTTTAGCAAGATAGAAAGTTCAAAACCAACCTGGGCCCAATGACCCTTGACTCAAAACAACAAATACATGTGTATGTGTGTACAAATGTATATGCAGAAATGAGTTTAATTCTAGATGATGGAAATATGGGTCTTTTCACTGTGCTTTTTTCAGACTTTTAAAGTATCTGGGGCTGTAAGATGTTTCAGTGGGTAAAGACACTTGCCTCTAAGGCTGACAATCTAAGCTGCCCCCACATGGTGGAAAGAGAGAATAGACTCCAGTAAATTGTCCTCTGACCTCCGCGATATGCCACCTCCCATAAACAAATAAGTAAAATAAATGTAAAAGTCTGTATGTATGCATTAACATGCAAAGATACTTAAAAAACAAAGTCTGGTAAAAGCAAAAGAAAAATAAAAAGTCTGGTGAAAAAGCTAGCCAGCTGTGTATACATTAGCATGTTAATAAATATTTATCTACCAACCCGTACACAATATGAATGAAACTATTTTCCATGGAGATAAACATCCATAGAAATTGACAGCAAAAGATTTGAAAGGCTGTATTATCAGCCGATAATGGTGGTTACGAGGAAACTAGAGCGAGTCAAAGGTTAAAGAATATTATTTTAAATATTACAAAGATTTTATTTTTTTAACTGCAAAGTTTTTATAGGGGTTGTGTACTAAAAATTTAAGCATGTGACTTTTCAGCTAGACCTGCACAGATCTGGAGATCGGCTCTCGGAGCTCGGGTGAGAGTTACTGCTAGGATCAGTCACCTAATTCGGGTTATGTGGGTGACGGAGAGGCTTAAATTAAGTGAACGGGTTAACCATCTTGACTCTGAACGCAAATTAAACCGTTTGTTGCTTTAAAACTTATTTGGAACAAGCTTGGATCTAAATAATTTTCTTTCAATAGTTGGCGTTTTAACAATATTGTTTCAGACGATCTCTGTCAGGAGTAAAGAAAACACAAAATCAACCTCCGAAAAAGGTCTAAGGACGCTTCGTATAAGAGTATTAAGTAGCTTCTTAGAAGGCCACGCCAGCACCTGGGTAGCGTGGCCGAGCGGTCTAAGGCGCTGGATTAAGGCTCCAGTCTCTTCGGGGGCGTGGGTTCGAATCCCACCGCTGCCAGGGTCAGTGTTCCTTTTTTCCTTCGCTCTCGGTTCCCTTTTGCGGCCGCAGCAGCGACCCCTGCAGTCCGTCTGCGTTCTCTGCACCACGAGCAGCTCGCCGAAGGGGCGGGCCTGCGCGTGCCGGGGCGGGGCATTGTGGGTAAGAGGAAGCGCGAGGGCCGGCCCCGCTCCCCCCACGTGTCCGCCGGAGTTTCTCCAGGAGCAACATGGCCGCTGCCTAATAGAAGACCCGGCCGCCACCGTCTCCGCAGCCCACCGGTCCCCGGGCCGTTGCTGCCGCTTGCGCGGGGCCCTGGCGGAGAGGTGAGTTCCGACTCTGCAGTCCCGCGATTCCGGCCGCGGCCCTCGCCCTTGCACGGAGGCCTGGGCCGCTCTGCCGAGTAGGCCGGAGAGGCCCGCGCCGCTGCGTGCCGAGGGGCCGCGGCTTCTCGGGACCCGGGCGGGGCGTACGGACTGCCGCCCGGCTTTCTCAGCCAACCCCTAAGCCCGGGTCGCTCCGCACGGCTGATCGTCGGGGAGGCGACGGCCGTGGGGCCCACGCTGACTCAGGCCTCGGCCGCGCTGCCCCGCCCGGGCCTGGCTCCGGAGCCGCACCTGCGAGGGCACTGGTGCCCGGTGGCGTGGCGTCCCTCGGAGGTGCGGGAAGGGCGCGTGAGCACCGGCGACGCCGGGGCGGCCCGTATGGCGGGCCCTGACTGTGCCCTATTCGAATCGGGTCAATTCTTCCTGGTCCTGCCGGGCCGGGGGTGCCTCATTCATTGATCAGTGCTTAAGCGGGGTCGGCGTCTCCTGCGCGAACCCCGGGACCCTTCAGTCACGGGGGTGGCGGTACATAGAGCAGGTGGTCCAGGAATTTTACCTTTAGGGTTGCTGGGTTTTGGAGCGAAAAGATAAGATCTTATCTGTGAAATGGGGATAATAGGATTCCTGTTACAAGGTTTAAAAAGGGTAAGATGGATGACACTCTTGCTTTTCATTTGTGGCTGTCTTCGTTCCATCTTATGTTGGAAGAAAACATGTTGCCACGTAGCAACAGTCTTTCCTGTAGGTTCCACTGACCCCCTTTGAAGTCGGTGCTTTTTTTTTTTTTTATTGTCGGTTTAGGGATGAAAATAGGAAAGGACCCAAGGTTATGCAATTCATGCCTTTAAGCAGCTGGTACATTGCAGAGGTGGGACTTGAACCTATAAGGTTTCGCACGGGAGTCCAACCTCTTACCCACTATACCGTACTGCCTTTTATCAAGGATGTGTGCAGCATAGTGGTTAAGAATAAAAATGAAGGCTCTTTGACATCAACTAGGCAGATTTCTTGATTATACACTTCCCTGGGGCTGTGCCCTTGGGCAAATCATTTCTAAGTTGGGCGCTAAATTTTTACTTGCACAGCTAATGAGAAGGTTAAATGTTTTTTTGGTTCTATATTGGTGCCAGGCGGCATTAGGGGTTAGAAGAGCTGTGAAGTTTTTTATTTTAAAAGCAATGCTCCTAGAACACGATGAAGTATAATTACCATGTCCACTTCATGGTTGAGGAATCTGAGCATAGAGAAGCCTTTCTGGAGTTTAAAGTCTAGTGCAGAGGACAGCCAACACCTGAGCTGCAGATGGAGAAGTTCAGGTTAGGAGCATTTGGGAAACAAGGACTTGTGCTAATGATGGAAGGCCTTGAAGCAGCTGCTCATGTTGAGTTTCCGGGGAAGCTGTCTAGTCCTGGAGGAAGTGGCAGTGGTTACATCTAAGGAAAATGAGCATCCCGGGAATGACCTGGGATTCTTGTGCAGAGGTCCTCAAGGTGCTAGGGGCTTGGCCTGTTGGAGGCTCAGTGATAGATCCCTAGGCCCTGTGGAGTTGGTTATGTAGAGGCAGGGACAAGGTCATGTGAAGTCTTAGAGGCCCATGGAAGGGAGTTTGGATTTTGTTTTATGGGGCAGTTGAAGGATTGGGCAAAGGCATTGTGAGTAGTTGTCTCTGGAGAATTGGAGATAGGAAAGAGTGACCCTGGGGAAGCTTTTTTGTTTGTTTTGTGTCTATTAGTTTTGTCAGATGAGGCCTTGCTATATAATAGCCTGGGATGGTCTCAAACTTACCTTCCTCCCTCAGCCTCCCTAGAGCTGGTATTACAGGCATGGGCCTCTACAGCTGCCTCAGGAGGCTTCTTGGATTGTTGACTATGAAGATCACAGGTCAAGATTTATTAGTGAATGATGGATTGGCTTGGGAGGGGGTGTCTTGCCACCAGCATTTTTATTTTGCACGGGCAAGGGTGGAAAACATGGCTGTGTAGCATGTAACAGTCATGTCACACAAAGAACTGCTTCAGCTGTGGCCTTTCATGTGTCTTCTGCATCATTGATGGGAAAAGGTTATTGTTGGGCATAGGCCTTTGAAAGCCACTTAATTGGATCCCGTTGGCTGGGAGGTAACCCAGTCAGGTGTGGTGTCCAGAGGGAGGAGCCTCTGTCATCCCCCAGAGAAAGCCTGATTCCAGGACTGGGCAGAATCTCAGCCATGAAAGAATAACTAGGACTTGAGACTCTCATAGGCCACAGCCTCCTTTTGCATGCTCTGTGTTTCCTTGATTCCCCCTGAAGTCCTGTTTCAGTTGGTCACCAAGTACAGCTGCCTGTAGAGCAGGTACTTGATCGACACATACCTGTGACACTTGGCAGCCATGAAGATGCACAGTGGCAGCTGCTGAGAACTTAAATGGTTCACACCGTCTGCCCTCATGGTCCCCATTATGTTGTGATGGCCCATTTTCTTTCCTTGGAGCCTGCACTGGAACTAGCTCTTGTAGACCAGGCTGGTCTCGAACTCACAGAGATCCGCCCGCCTCTGCCTCCTGAGTGCTGGGATTAAAGGTGTGCGCCACCACCGCCCGGCGTGATGGCCCATTTTCTACCATGCCTGTCTCTTTCTCCATCTCAGCTCTTTGCTCGGAACCCTTCTGGAGCCCCCTGTTCCACAGAATCCTTGCAGTGCACATGTTTAGGTGCCAAGAGGCTAAACTGTACCTTCTGAGTTCTAGGGGGCAGGGGTAGAGCAAGGCACAAAGTAGTAGCTTTTTTGTTTGTTTGTTGTTTTTCGAGACAGGGTTTCTCTGTAGCTTTGAAGCCTGCGCTGAAACTAGCTCTTGTAGTCCAGGCTGGTCTCAAACTCACAAAGATCCGCCTGCCTCTGCCTCCCGAGTGCTGGGATTAAAGGCGTGTTCCACCACCGCCTGGCTCAAAGTAGTAGCTTTGTATGTAGTTTACAGCTTAATGGCAGGAAGGACAGCTAGAGCATAAACTGTGATAATGTGCTGTGGAGTCCAGAGAAAGGAAAGGACTTGTGGGGTGGGGCTTTTCAACTTTGATAGTAGGGAGAGAGTCCAATTTTAGAAATGAGGTGACATTTGAACGGAACCTGAAGTTAGGTAGAACAGTTCCACCCAGATGGATTGGGAAGGGACAGGAAGGTCAGAGGTGGTGGGGAATGGGGCCAAAGGTTAAGGGTTGGGTCTGTTTATGTTCACTGGAAGGCTGGAGACTCTCTGAAGAAGATGGGGGGGACACTGGGAAGTATCACTTAGCGTGATGTCATCTGAGGTTTGAACAGTGATTGTGGGACAGGAAGGACCCAGGAAATCAGCCTGGAGACTGAGCTGACCCAGAAGGTCAGGTTCTGGCTTCCTTTGAAGGCAGAACCAACAGGATTAGCGGTAAAAAGTAAGAAGAGAGATGCCAGATGCCAAGGATAGGGCATGTGTTGGTACCCGAACAGTCCAAGTGTGGGCTGTGTCTGCAACAAGCAAGTTTGTGCAGGGCCTTAGCTGGCTCTGAACCCTGAGCTGAAGGAATTGCTATGTACCTTTAAATCTTCATAATTTTTTTGTTTAATTTAAAAACAAAAACAAACCAGAGTCTCGCTGTATTGCCCTCGCTGGCCCGGAATTTGCTTTATAGGTCGGGCTGGCTTTGAACTCATTGAGATCTTCCTGTCTACCTCCCAAATGCTGGCATTAAAGGTACCATCATTCCCAGCTAAGTCTTTGGTTTTTTGGTTTTTTTTTTTTTTTTGGAGACAGGGTATCCAGACTTGCCACCAACTCTGTGTAGCTGAGGTTGGCCTTGAACTAATGATTCTCCTGCCTTTACCTCCCAAGTGCTAGGATCACAGTCATTCATTGGCTCACCTAGACTCTTTTTAAATCTTAAGTCATTCAGATGTGAGATGGATTGGTGTGCGACAGTGTCTGTATTCTGTCAGTTGTATTTTAAATAAACGCTGATTGGCCAGTACCAGGCAGGAAGTATAGGCAGAGTGACGAGAACAGGAGAATTCTGGGAAGAGGAAAGTTTATTCTGCAGTCCTGATCCAGTCACAGAGCAAGCAAGATGTGACTGCCTCACCAAAAAAGGTACCCAGCCACATGGCTAGCATAGACAAGAATAATGGGCTAATATAAGTTATAATAGTTAATAAGAAGCCTGAGCTAATGGGCCAATCAGTTTATAACTAATGTAAACCTCTGTGTGATTTCTTGGGACTAAATGGCTGGCAGACCAGGCAGGACAGAAACCTCGGTCAATAATGGGTAAAGTTGGGGTGCTCTTACCCAGGAGCAGAGGAGTGGGAACAGCTGGAGTCTGTGGGTGCTCAGCTCTTTTCTTTTTTTTTTTTTTGGTTTTTCGAGACAGGGTTTCTCTGTAGCTTTGGAGCCTATCCTGGAACTAGCTCTTGTAGACCAGGCTGGCCTCGAACTCACAGAGATCCGCCTGCCTCTGCCTCCCAAGTGCTGGGATTAAAGGCATGTGCCACCACCTCCCAGCTCAGCTCTTTTCTTAGCCAGGAGCACCTCTGCCCTTGGGTGCAGAAGAGCTGGAAGACTGCAGGTGTTCCTCTTACCCCCCCCCATGTTATCAGGTTCCTGTTCTATCCTTTAACCACACCAAGACAGCTGGGGGAGTCTCACCCTCCACTGAACTTCCCCATTCATAACTGTCACCCAAATCCCAAGGCCTGGATTTGAAATCTAGTGTTGTCTCGATGTGGTGTGACTTTGGGTAAGGCCCTACAACTTGTCTCTGAATTCAGTCTCTTTTTTTGTAAGACAGGGATAGTCACATCACTCAGAGCCTAATGCCTTGTAAACCCGAGGGAAAAATACTCAAAGAGGGTCATTTTGACACCAGAACACAGAAAATGAGCTCATTGGGTTAGGATGAGAGTGAATCTTGACAGTCTGAAGAGACCCCTGGGAAGTCTTTGGATCATGTGACAGCTGGCTTTCATGTTACTACAGAACCCTCAAGACTCTAGTGTTTCGACTCTGGCTGTGGAATGCCAGCTTCCTCAGGCCTTGCTAGGAGTTCTTTTTGAGTGGGCAAGAAGCCTATAAAACTGCTCACTAACTTTCCCCCAGCGCTACAGTTGACATGTGTTGGCTTGGGTCACTTGCTTGCACCTTTTGCCATCTTTGCCTCCCCCCTAGCTGCTGCCTCCACCACAGACACAGAAAGGAGGTTATATCTTCATCTTGGGCTCCCCTTCCTTGCACCTGTGGAGGAATAGGTGCCTCAGAAAGGTTGATTGAATGGCTTGCTGATTGCCCAGGTCTCTTGCTGTCTTTGCAGATCGAGTTGAGGACTGTGTGACAGGCTCTCCCTAGTATGGCCAATGAAGAAGATGACCCAGTCATACAGGAGGTAACTGCCGCTGTCAACTCTCTATTGGACCACAAACCATGGGTCTTTCTACAAAACCAAGACCCTTCTACATGTCTATAGGCCAGTCTAGGGCCTGTTGATGATCTAGGGACCCTAGACCTTGCCTCTGTTGTCCCCCAGATACCTGTGCGGCTGACTTTCTCCTTCAGGGCTGTGACCCAGCGGCCCCTGATTTTGAGACCTTACCCAATGTGCCTAGATTTCAGCTTGTTTGCTCTCTGTCTGTCCCATTCTCTACAAAGCCAGCTGCAGGGCTTGACACTGAACAGATGTGAGTGACTGAAAGGAGATTGGTGGCTCCCATGTGTGGGCTTACCAGATTGTGTCATTCAACAGTTCTTCACTCCGTTCACTGTACCAGGGGCAATGACATAGTAGCAACCAGTCTGTGTCCTTGTCTCTAGGCAGCTTCTGGCCTATGGAGGAGACAGGCTAGGAGCCTCAGAATATAAAGTGTGAGAAGACAGGTTTCCAGACTCCTCACAGAAAGACAGAATTGTTCATTATTATAATTTTTAATTACTCCTCAGGATCCTTCCAGTCCAGGCCCTAGAGTTTTTGGAGAGCAAATGGTGAAACCCAACTGTTTTGGCCCCTGGCCTCCTTAGGTCTATTTGGAACCCACCCTGAGTCTGAAGGGCATGGGCCACGAGACCATCCCTAGACAGGCAGAGTGGTTCCTGTTTTGTGGGATACTAAGCTTTTAGGTTTGAGTTATTTAAATATACTTAAGCTATAGCTGTACCAGAGATACTAAGTTACCACAGAGGGGATTGGAGGCAATATAGAGGGAACCCCCCTCTGCAGCCAGGCAGCCCCAGCCAGCTTCTGCTCAAGTGGTGAGTCCCGAGTCCCTAAGGGTGAGTTTGTTGTCAGACGCATATGTGAAGGATATCTGAGGTAGAAGAAAGCACGTATGCCAAGGCCCATGGGCAGGAGGGAGCGCAGTTTGTGTGGAGACCCTGGGAGTCAGGAGTGCAGAGTAGTCAGCATCGGGAGGGAAAAGGGAGACAGGTAGGTCACACAGAGCCTTGCAGATCTTAAAATAGGGTGACATGTAGGTACCAGAGTGGCAAGGTGGAAGAAAGCAGAGAGAAGAAACATAAGTGGGTAGAGGGAATCCTCCCTCCCTGCTCTCCCAGAAAGCACTTTCCCTAGCTTTGGGAGGCACTGCAATCTCAGTGCCCAGACCTGTGTGCTCTTTCCAGGTTAGAGTGACCTTAGGGGCCAAGCAGGTTCCCTGTCTTGGTTCCCTGGTATCTGTTGAGAGGGAGTTCTAGATGTGCCTGACTTGGAGGCCTGCCCTGCTTACCTCTGTTCTTAGTATAAGCTGAGCTGAGCTTCTTCCCTAAGCTGCCTCTGTGACCTACTGATCCTATCTGAGTGCTTGGGCCTGGTTTAAGTGTCTTGTGTCCTGGTTAAGTCTTCTCCCCTTGTTCCCAGATCGACGTATACTTGGCCAAAAGTCTGGCAGAGAAGCTGTATCTGTTTCAGGTAATGACGGAACTTGCAGGTAAAGGGGAAAGCCAATGTTGAGGGAGTGGTGGAGCTGGGTAGGAGGCAGGCAGAGCTTACCTACTAAGATGAACAAGCAGGACAACATATGGGATGCAGAGTGAGCAGCTCGATTGCTGGACCAGACCAGCCAATTCCAGCTCCAGCTCCATCAAGACTCGGCTTCCAGCCTCTAAGTACTTCATGTCTGTGCCTCAGTTTTCTGATAGCCACACTGCCTGCCTCATAGTGATTCCGTGAAGGTTAAATGATCCTCATTGAAAGGTCTAGGTCACTGCCTAGGGAAAAGTTAGTGCTGACAGGGGCCACTGCTGCTGGGTGGAACTCAAGGATGCTTCTAGAACATCCTTGTGGCCATGTTCAAGCCTGGGCCTGTCCCCTGTGTGCCCCAAGTTGTTAGCCTTTCACTGCCCTCCTTGCTATGACTAGCATGAATTGAGCACTTCCTAAGTTAACAATCCTGTAACAATGCTACACTGTACTGTACTATGCTATACTTCTACATCAGCTTTACTGAAGTACAGTTCATACACCATACTTTTAAGTGACCCCTGCTCAAGACTTTAACCTATTTAGGGGCTGTACAGCCAGTACCACAATCTGTTTTAGTATGTTTTTGTCCCTCTGAAAGAAATCTCATGTTTAGTCACTCCTCAGCACTGATTCTATTCTCATTTTGAGCCCCAGGCAACCATTACTTTGGTTTCTATGGATTTCCTTATTTGGGATCTCTCATGTAGATGAAATAGCATGTGTGGGCTTTAGTACTAGTCTTTTTTATATAGATCCCATTCATGTTTTAGCTGGATCAGTGCTTCATTTTTATGGCTAAAGAATATCTCTGTGGGGCTGGAAAGAGCTCAGTCAGTAAAGTGGTTGGCTGTGTAGGTTGAAGACCTGAGTTTGATCCCCAGAACCCACCTCAAAAGCTGAATGTGATGATGTGTGCTTGTATGTGGTTGTGTGTGGTTGTAATTCCAGTACTGGGGAGGCAGAGACAGGTGGATAACCTGGGACTCACTGGCGAGCCAGCCTAACCTACTTTGTGTCTTAGTTTGAGTTTTTATTGCTGCGAAGAGACACCATGACCACAGCAACTCTTATAAAGGAAAAACATTTAATTGGGGTGGTTCAGAGGTTTAGTCCATTATCATCATGGTGGGGAGCTTGGTGGTGTGCAGGCAGACATGGTACCAGAGTCGAGAGTGCTAGATCTTGCAGGCCACAGGAAGTAAACTGAAAGTCAAATTAAGGGAGGCTTGAGCAAAAGAGACCTCAAAGCCAGCCCCCACGATGACACAGTTCCTCCAGCGATACCACACCTCCTAATAGTGCCACTCCCTTTTGGGGGCCATTTTCTTTCAAACCACCACAGTGAGCTCCAGGCCAATGATAGACCCTGTTTCAAAAAACAAAGTGGATGGTCTCTGAGGCATGACATCTGCGGTTGTTCTCTGGCTGCCACAGGCTCATACAGCCTACATACAAAAGTATCCATTGTGGATGCAGTACACTTTGTTCACCCATTCATCAGCTGATGGGCATTTGGGTTGTCTACACTTTGGCTACTGTATTGGATAATGCTCTTTTGACATCTGTGTTTGTGTTTGTATGAACCTGTGTTTTCACCTCTTGGATGTACATCTGGGAATAGATTGGCTGGATCATACTGCATTTAACTTTTTGAGGACCACTGGACTGTTTTATGTCATTCCACATTCTCAATAGAAGGTGGTTATTAGAAGCACTTTAATTTTGTGTTGCACATAAGAGAGTGAGTTGGAGACTTCTGAGCTCTCCAGGGCCTGGGGTAAGTGGAGGGGCAGCAGCAGTGTTCCACACTTGCAGAGAAGAGGCTGTCCACAGGGTTACCTGCATCCTTGACTGACAGCAGAGTCAGTACTATTGCCCAGATCTGTAGCTCACTACCAGCCCTCACAGCCTGGAGTAGGGCAAGTTTAGAGCTCTGGGTCTTAGCACAGGCACCTCAGTGCTTTGTGAGCTATTGCAGGAGGGCAGTCTCACCTACTGGAGCAGTTGTGTTCCAGGCTGTTCCTTCCATCAAAGCTTATCGCTGCTTCACTGCTACTACGGAGGAGTTTTTAGAAAGTGACTACTTACTCCCTGGGCTAATTGTAGCTGACCTGAAGCGGTTCCAAAAGTTGAGCTTCAGTCCAAGCTGCTGCACCCTGCAAGTACACTGTAGAGGCTGTTGGATACTAGGCATTTATGGCTTAAGCTGAGGATTCGGGGGACTAATTTGGGGTTCATTCATCAGCAGTTTTCATGGAAGACGAGAGAAAAAGTATTTCTTTAGGAACTCTAAGGAAAGGTGCTGTGTGTTGAGAGCCAGGACTAGGCTTTCAGAAGAGGCCTAGAGTTAAAAGTAGCATATCCAGGAGGGACCTACCTCCCTGACCCCTCACCAGAGGATATGTGAGACAGACACATTGCAGATGAGAGAGAATGGAGTCACACATTTCTGTATCCGATGTCCAGATCAGCCTCTAGCATTCTTAGGCCAGCCCTGTTTTCCCTCTTGGCCTCCTCTTGTCTCATTTCTCACTTCAGTGACCTTCAGAGTGTCAGTGTGTCCTTGGGCCCCCACTGCTCTAAATTTCCATAGCCTTGCTTTAGAGCTTCAGGGTGCTAAGGGACTTAGCCATGCCTCCTTGAAAGATAAGACATCCTAAAGTGGTCCAACAGCATGAGGCTCAAGAGGACCCAGGGTGAATCAAGACTACAGATGAAAGCTGTAGGGTACCCTCTTGGTAGAGTAGATTGGGACCTGGGTACTCTGCTCACTGGTGGGGTGAGAACAGTATGAATGGGAATGACTACTGATGAGTCTTTCACTGGAGCCCTTGATGCCTGCTCCAGCTTGTGTTGGGCACGGTGGACTGATGGATGCCCTTTCTGTCTCTAGTACCCTGTGCGTCCAGCTTCGATGACCTATGATGACATTCCACATCTCTCAGCCAAGATCAAGCCCAAGCAGCAGAAGGTGGGGCTGTCTTCCAAGATGGAAGTGGGGTGCAGAGGGTAAATGGGGGTTGAGGGAAACAAGAAGACAGATACTTTTTGGAGCAGAAGCCCAGAGAAGGAGCGATGCAGGGATTAGGGTAACAGTAGCATGTGGGTCTTGAAAGCGAAGGAAAGAAAGCATTTCCAGGTTCAGGGTTGGTTGAAAGGTAGGCTGGGGGAAGCCTGGGTACTGAGGTGTGGGCAGGGGTGAACTTAAAGCAGGGTTAGATAGAGAAAGATCCAGTACCTATACAGGATGGGGTGGGGACAAGGAGAAACCAAGACAAATCTCTGTAGTCACAGGGAGATGCTGAAGTTGGAGATGACATTTTACTTTCAAGATTTCTCATTTTGATTTTGGGGTATAGAGTAGGGGACAAATATGACTGTCTATACTCCTAAAACACATTGTGACTTTTCTGTTGGAAATTTCATTGGTGACTTCAGTGTGGCCTTAAACCCAGGGTCCCAGAGGGAGGGACACTGGTCAGTCTTGCTGCTGGGTAGAGACCTGGCTGGGAGTGTTCCTGGGAGTGTGCCATGGCACCTTCCGAGTTGGGTGGTACTTTGTACCTCCAGGTAGAGCTTGAGATGGCCATCGACACTCTGAATCCCAACTACTGCCGCAGCAAAGGAGAACAGATTGCATTGAACGTGGACGGTGCCTGTGCTGATGAGACTAGCACGTATTCCTCGTGAGTCCCTGCCCCTAAGGTTCCACTGCAGGTAATGGTTAAGAGGAGTCTTCAGAGTCCTCAGAGGCACTGACCCTCTCTGTTCTTTTACTGGGATCCCCATCATCTCAGGTCTCTACCTTAAACCAAGAGTGTTGTAGACCTTCCCTCCCAAGTTGGCTTCTCATGCCAGGTACTTCTGGGCTGCAGGGGAAATAGGCCTCTGGAGCCCCGTCCATTATTCATCTTCTGCTGCATAGACAAAGCTATGAATTTTTTCATCCCTTAACCCTAGCTAGTGTACTTTGAGGATGTTGGGATGGAATGGGGTTGGCTAGCTTCACTGGAGCGTCCTAGCCCTTCACATTAGCTCTCCTTGTGCTCCCAGGAAGCTGATGGACAAGCAGACCTTCTGCTCCTCCCAGACCACCAGCAACACGGCCCGTTATGCAGCTGCACTCTACAGGCAAGGTACCTGGGTCTGGCTATGCCCTGGGGAGAGCATAACGTGGGCTGGGTCTGGGGATCTCACCCAGCCTAGGTCTCCTCAGCTTTATGTGTGGTTTTGGCCTCTACTGAACACCAAACCATGCAGGATCAAGGCAGTGTGGAAATGACAAAGTATGGAGCCAGAGCACCACAACAGGGACTTCGTGGGGCACTCCCAACTTGAGAGAGTTGGACCTTCAAGTCAGTTTGCTCCTGGGAGCACATATACAACGTGGCATAGTACTGGGGACAGGTGGCAGAATTTTATCCTTTTAAGTACAGGATACTTAGAGTCCAACAATTCTATTCATAGGCAGCACCTACTGAAGACTGATGAGAATGTGTCTGCATAAAATTTTGGACACAGATGTCCTTAGGGCCTTTATTTATGAGAGCTAAAGAATGTCAATAACCCAAAGCCCATTAAGTGATGTTGCATAAACAAAATGTGACATATCCATGCAACAGCCGTACCTGGTTGTGTGGAGGAGTGATCCCTGATGGATGTGTGCTTCTGCAAGGATGACCCTTATACAATCATGAAAGAAACCAGGCTCAAAAGACTACAGATGGCCAAGCATGGTGCACACTTTTAATCCCAGTACTTGGGAGCAGATGAAGGTGGATCTCTGAGTTGTGGGTTAGCTTGGTCTACGTAGTAAGTTCCAGGGTAAGCAGGGTAATCAGGGCTATGTAGAGAGAGACCTTGTTTCTAAAAATAAATAAAAAGACTGCTTGCTTCCATGTCTTTCTGTTGCTGTGATAAAACACCCCAGTAAAAGCAACTGAGAGGAAAAAAGGTTTATTTGGCTCGCAGTTCCGGGTTCCAGACCATCATTGTGGGGGGTTGCAGCAGCCAGAAGTAATCACTTTACATTCAGAGTCAAGATGAGAACAGTGAATGAATGTACACATGCTAGTGCTCAGCTTGCTTTTCCAGTCCAGGATCCCTGGCTTGCAGTGGGTGGGTCTCTCCATAGTTAAGACAAAGCCCCACAGACGCTCCCACTGATAGCTTAATCTAGACAGTCCCTCACTGAGACTTTTTCTAGGTGTTTCCAGACTGCGTCGGGTTGATAGAACTAACCATTGTACCACATGATCCCATTTTATGAACTTCAGAATAAACACATCTATAGAGGCGTAGAGCTGACTGTGGGTCCCCAGGGGCAGAGGGAGAGCGATCATGGCTTTTACACAGAGAATCAAAAAACAACAACAAAAGTCTTTTCCTTAGCTGGGTGGTGGTGGCACACAGCTTTGGGGGGGCAGAGGCAAGCAGATCTCTGAGTTTGAGAACAGCCTAGTCTACCTAGTAAATTCAAGGACAGTAAGGGCTACAGAGAGAAACCCTGTTTTGAAAAACCAAACAGACAAAAAAACAAATGATGGCCCATAGTTACTGTGTGGTGTTCTCAAGGCTATATCTCTTGTATCTCTTTGAAGCTACATTTCTTTTTCTTTCTTTTGTTTCTTTTTTTTTTCTTCTTCTTCTTCTTTTTGTGACAAGGTTTTTCTGTAGCTTTGTTGCCTGTCCTGGAACTAGCTCTTGTAGACCAGGCTGGCCTCGAACTCACAGAGATCCTCCTGCCTCTGCCTCCCAAGTGCGGGGATTAAAGGTGTGCGCCACCACCACCTGGCTCAAAGCTACATTTCTTTTACACTTTTTTTTTTTTAAAGATTTAAATGTGTGAATGTTTTGTCTGTGTGTTTATGTGTATCGTGTGTATGCCAGTGCCTGAGGTGGTCAGAAGAGAGCATCGAATCCCCTGCAACTAGAGTTTCTGCTACCATGTGGATGCTGGGAGTCAGACTGGGGTCCTCTTCAATAGCAACAAGTGCTCTTAACCACTGAGCTTGCTCTCCAGCCCTAGAGCTATAATTCTTAGAGCCAGAGACAGGTCATAGTTAGAGACCAGATTGTCCTCTGATGATCTCCAGTAGGGCTTCTGGCAACAGTAGTGTGGCAGAGGGGAAGAGGGTGAGCTGTTCACTGTGGCTAGAGAACAGTAGCCGTGAGGAGAGGAGACCTGACTTGGGTGCTGGAGGAGTGTAGGGAGGTAAGTCTGAAGTGTCTGAGCAGAGTTAGGCTCCTGTTCTGGGTGTGCTTGCAGTGCCTGGCAGGATCAGATAAGACTTAGAAATAACTCCTGGCTTGATATTCCTGAAGCATCTTGATTGGGACTGGAGTAGAATTGGTGGTTTGTCAGTGGATGTAGGCCTTTGGAGGATTTGGGGATTTCTTTGAGTAAGCTGGCTATGACAGCTTCAGCTCATAGGGGCAGGTTCAAGCCCTTCTTCCTTTGCCAGGTGAACTCCACCTGACACCTTTACATGGCATCCTACAGCTTCGACCCAGCTTCTCCTACCTGGACAAGGCAGATGCCAAGCACCGAGAGAGGGAGGCAGCCAATGAGGGTGAGCCTGCTGACTGACTGACTGACTGACTGGGTGTGGTCTGGGTGGGTCAACCTGAGAAAATGGTCAAATTATGGGATGATTACTGGCATCCCAGGCTCCTACTTACCAAATGCCCCTAACTTCACATATGGGACAAACGAAAAATGTCCTCACAGATTGCTAGACATTGCCTGAGGGTTAAATTGGCCCAGTTAGTACTACTGTCCATAAGTCACAAGCCCCACATGGCCTTCTTGAGGAGAGGGTGGTGTTGGGGTGGAATGAGCCGTACCAGCAGAGGCTGTACTGACAGCTTGCTTTGCAGCAGGGGATTCTTCGCAGGATGAGGCAGAAGAGGACGTTAAGCAGATCACGGTGAGCTCTGGCCCTGGGCAGGATGGAGCAGCTTGGATGGCAAAAGACAGCAAGGGCTGCGGAGTCTGAGCAGAAAGGGCTTTTCCATATTTGAGAGTTACAGATGCAGAGTATGGTTGAGTCCCCTCGTCTGATGCCTGGAGGGAGTAACCTCCTCCCATCCAGCCTGACTCCTGTTGTAAATGGGGATAGCCTTGTTCTGTGAGACAGCTGGGATCCTGGGGTGTGGCAGGTGGTGCCTGGGAACAGGGAGGTGCAGCCCAGGAGCCCCATGAAGCCGCACAGGCTCACAAAGTCCCTTCTTAATTACCTCTGTGATTCTGCCTTTTTGATGCGTACAAAAGAGTGGTTAGCATGCTAATCTTGATTTTGAAAGATTTAGAAGAATGTTAGCTTTCCAGTCATGATTATGAGGGTCCTCCTAATTATGCATTATTTATGTATATGTAGTTCACAATGAACAGTGAAAGAAAAATGCTACACAGTGTCACAGCCAGCATGAAAATGGCTGTAGAGTTTGCACATCCTAGTGGACTGTCTTCTCAAGTGATGTGGCAGAGAGTTTAAGTCTCAGAGGCTTGTCCTCTTCTCTGCAGCTTGCTGGGTAGCCTTTAAAACCTCTTGGGTAAACACACGTCTGAAAAGGTATGCTTTGGTACCCTTGGGGTCCAGGTGGAACCTTGGCCAGGGTTGGCTGAAGCAAGAAAACACCACTTTCAGCTTGCATTGGCAGCTCACAGACTGAAGACTGAATTTCAGAAGTGGAGAGGGAGGTCAAGTGCAAGTGCTATCACACACACACACACACACACACACACACACACACACTCTCTCTCTCTCTCTCTCTCTCTCTCTCTCTCTCTCTCTCTCTCTGTTGATCTGGCAAAAAAAAAAGCTGGGAGTCACACAACACACACACACTCTCTGTTGATCTGGCAAAAAAAAAGCTGGGAGTCACAGACCTGAGGATCTAACCTTTCCTCTCTCTACAGGTGCGGTTCTCACGGCCAGAGTCAGAGCAGGCCCGCCAACGCCGTGTGCAGTCCTATGAGTTCCTGCAGAAGAAGCATGCAGAGGAACCCTGGGTCCACCTGCACTATTATGGCGTGAGGGTGAGCCAGGGCAGGACTTGGGAAGAGCCCTGAGGCCTGGAAGCTCCTTGGCTCACCTCTAGCTTCACACCTTTAGCTTTACAGTGATACTGTGAGCCGTTTGTGGCTGGTCCGCATCCGCTCAGTGGGTGTCATAGAGTGGGAAGCAGAGCTCCACTTGTTAGAATTTAGGGGTTTTAGTTCACTAAGCTGTGCGTGCAGTGGGGCTGGTGTGTTGATTGCAGAGTAGACTCTTCATCTGGGGTTGCACTGGAGAATCTGCTATAATGCTCTGCCTAGCCAGAATGGTTTTCAGGGCTTTGCAACCTAGTACCTGATGATACACCTAAAAAGAAAACAGTTGAACATTAAATCCCTGGTGCCTGGACTAGAGTTCCCTGATGTTTGCAGGAAGGACCAACTGAAACCTTCTAGGAAGAGATTAGTATCGGGGAGCCTTAGATTCAGGGTCAGATACACTACAGCTTCTTCCCATGTGGCATTGGGTTGAAAATTGCTTTCCTTTCTAAGTCTCAGTTTTCTTGTCTATGAAACAAGAATAGTAAGAGCCCTATAGACTTAGTTACTCTGTAGAGAAGCATTGGTACAGAGCCTGGCACATAGCAGGTGCTTGGTGAATGCTAGCTCACTTCTCGCCCTGGCTGGTGTTTCTGCACTAGACAGCACTAGAGCTGGGGTCCTAAAGCCTGGGGGTAGATGGTTGAGGCCACATTGCAGAGGCTTTGTGTGTGCTGTTTTCAAGACACTGCAAGTGAGCCTGTGGCTGGAGTGGGGGTGATCTGTCCTGCCTTTTCCCCACAGGATAGCCGCTCAGAGCATGAACGCCAGTACCTGCTGTGCCAGGGATCCAGTGGGGTGGAGAACACAGAGCTTGTCAAGTCACCCAGGTGGGACTGGCTGGTGCTGACTAGAGGCTCCGGAAGAGTGCCTATTAGGAATGTGGCCCCTTCTCTTTGTGGACACTGTCCCTGCCCCTGGAAAGGTCCCAGGAGGGTAGCATGGGATAGGTGACTCATGTTCTATAGGGCTGTTGTCTGGGAGCTGGGGACTGTTGGGGATGGGGAGGGTGGGCCTGTGCTTACACCTCCCCAAGTTTCAACCTGGTTGTGGTCTGTGCTCACATGCAGGGGTGAGGCAGGTGAGGCAGAGCCCACAGAGCCTCTGATACCCCTCCACCCCTACCTCTTACAGTGAATACCTCATGATGCTCATGCCACCCAGCCCGGAAGAGGAGAAGTGAGTAAGGGCTGTCCCCCACAGTACCTCCCACTATCTCCCACTGGCTTCCTCTAACTACTCACCCCTGTTTCCGACAGAGACAAGCCTGTGGCTCCCAGCAATGTCCTGTCCATGGCTCAGCTGCGCACATTGCCCCTGGCTGATCAGATTAAGGTCCTGATGAAGAACGGTGAGTGCTGCTCTGTCTCCAGGACCAAAGCCAGCAGCCACTACTCCCCGGAGTCTGCCCAGCTTGGTAGCTCCTTTCTTGTCTGGGCAGATCAGATAATGCACAGCTGTGTCAACTCACCCAGGTGGTACTGTCCCTTCAGGTGGACTTTTGCAGCCCTCTGCTGCAGGAGCCTGAGCAAGTTAGCCTGTCTTTAAAAGACTAGTGGGGTTTCCTGGACACTGATGAGGCTGAGCACAGTCTTGTAGTCTTGTATGGGATGTGAAGTAGGACTTGCTCTTGATGCCTTACTGGGCTCCATACAGTAAGGACTAGCTCCTTTTTTTCTTAGGCAGAACCTTTGAGGACTAGTCATGTCCCAAGCTCTGGGCTTCTCTGAGAAGTCAATGTAAAGCCTTAGGCCTGGATTGGGTGGGGGCTGTCTGTTGTGCCATACTTGTCGTGCTGTCCCTGGACTTCTATCAGGGACTCTGGGCCTTCCCTAGGCTTCGCCCTGGGCTCCCTGAGGCATCACAGGTGGTCTAGGTTTAAATCCTGACTCTACCTTTTGCAACCAGCTGAAAGTGGGGAGTTTTCAAGTCTTTTTGGACCTAGTAGTGACAGAATTTTCTCTGTGCTCCTTGGACATGTAATTGAACATGTAGTTCCTCATGTTTGTTCACTGAGAGACATAGGTCTGGTATATAGTCCGCTACCAGCTAAGACTACAGCAGGCGCTGTTGTTACTACTCCCATTCCAAGGAGCTGGGAGCTTGAGGATGCTGTGCGAGTACTTGGTGGGGAAAGGTCAGTCCTCTCTTCACTTGACCAGTGAGTTGTGTCCTTTGTCCACCTCAGTGAAAGTCATGCCTTTTGCGAATCTCATGAGCCTCCTGGGCCCCTCCGTGGACTCCGTGGCTGTTCTGCGTGGAATCCAGAAGGTGGCGATGTTAGTTCAAGGGAACTGGGTGGTGAAAAGGTAAGCTGCTTGGAGTCTGTAAATTTAATTACATTATTGATGTTGTTCTGCCTAGTTGCATTTTACGTTTTCCAGGACTCTGTTTCTATTTTTTTCATACTAATATATAGGTTAGTGTCTTGACTCTGCTGGTTTCCCACAGTTTGGGTATGCACCTGTGACAGCTCGGCTACGCATGGATTGTCTTTTATTCTCTTCTGGGACAGTTCAGAGTCTTAGACTATTTTAGTTCCTCCCACGTGTAGATTTTAATTCTGTCTATATTTTCAGGCCCATACGACTTTGTTCAGTGTTCTTAGACTTATTCACATGTCTGCCTTTCGTATCATGCTTTCATTCCTTTGTACATTTGAGTTCCCATCTGGGATAACTTCAGTCTGCCTAATGAGTGTCTTTAATGCAGATCTGCCCAATGTTGATGTCAAGTGTCTTTCTTGATTGCTCTTCACTGAGCCTGGAGTTCCCCCATCCTTGTTAATTTAGCTAGCCACCTTGTCATGGGGTCTCTTATCTGCCTCCCAAGTGCTGGGATTATACATGGCTGTCCTTAATTGTGTGTGTGTGTGTGTGTGTGTGTGTGTGTGTGTGTGTGTGTGTGTGTAGTTGTAGGTGAGAGTGCAGGTACCTTGGAGGCCAGAGTCTACAACAGTGCATGCTTGTTTGTTTGTTTGTTTGAGACAGGGTTTCTCTTTCGATTTGGAGCCTGTTCTGGAACTCTATATCAAGCTAGCCTCGAACTCACAGAGATTCACCTGCCTCTGCCTTCCTGCTTTTTTAATGTGAGCTCTAGGGATCTGAATTCTGGTGCACTGCTTGTGCGGCAGGGACTTTGTTCTAGGACCATCTCCACAGCCTGACTTGGCTATGTTCTAATGTTAGTTGTGATTGAAGAGTCGCCTGTCGCCTGGTTCTTGTTCCTTGATTGTATTCTTTGTTTTCCTCTGGTTGCTCTGAAGCACTTCTCTTTTTTTTGACTTTCCTCTGTAGCATTAAATGTCTAAGTGGGGTTTTTTTGTGCATTGCCTGTTGGGGTTCACAGGTCATGGCTTTGCAACTCAGTGTGTTCAGTAGCTTCTTTTCTTCTGATTCTTCTGCCAGACTGTCAGTTCTGAGGGAGTCTCTTCTTTTATCCCATAAGTTCCTAGCTCTCAATGCAATGCCTGGAACATGTCAAGCCAACTCTGGTAATGTATACTTTAATTAGATACATTAGCAAAGCCCACCCTATGAGCAGTGTAGTGTGAAGTGAATAATATGAAATGTGAATAGCTCTAAAACTCAAAATATTTTTTTTGCATTAACCTCATTACTTAATTGTCGACCTGATGGTAAAGTGTATTCCTCTTGCTGCCACATGGTGGCGCCCTTCTCTGGATAATAGACCTTGCTGTTGGGTTATCCAGTTTTATTTTCAAAACAATCTTATTTTACATACTAATCCCAGTTCCATCTCTCTCCTGCCCTCCCTCTCCTCTCACCTTCTACCCACCCCACCCTCCATCCATTCCTTAGAGAGGGTGAGACCTCCCATGGGGAGTCAACAAAGTCTGTCAAACACTTAAGGCAGAACCAATCCCCCTTCTCCCCCCCTCCCAGTCTAGGCTGAGTAAGGTATCCCTCCACAGGGAATGGGCTCCAAAGAGCCAGATCATATGCACTAGGGAATAAATACTGGTTCCACTGCTAGTGGCCCCACAAACTGCCTATGCCACACAACTGTCACCCACATTCAGAGTTTGGTCTTAAGCAGGTTCCCCAGCTGTCAGTTCGGGGTCAGTGAGCTCCCACTAGCTCGAGTCAGCTGTTTCTGTGGGTATCCCCTGGCTCATGATATCATTCCTCCCTCTCAGACTGGACTCCAGCCCTGTTTTCTCTATGGAAGAGTTGATCACGGCACATTGCTTGTTAAATGTGAGCATGAGTACTGTGTGTATTTGGACTGTGAACACGTAGGAGCCAGGAGATGCTGTCGAGTCACACACACACCTGAAGACACTGACTAAGAGAGGCTGAGAGCTGGTTTTGAATGGGAGCTCTGAATCAGCCTGCCTTCTGCCTGTGCTGTTGCGGCCTTGGAGGCCTAGCTGTAGTATGGCCTGTCTTATCAGCTTGGGCTTTTTTAAAGTCTTCTCTCAGGTATTGAGGCCTCTGTGGGGTTATGATTCTTCCAGCCAGGTCTGTCTTTGTGTCTGTGTGAGATTAAAAAAACTCACTGTGATTCAGACATGTCTTATTTGTGTGTTATGTGCTGTGTGCTCCACCATTCAGTGTCTCTTCTCTCTCTATCCTCAAAGCACAGGGGTCCACAGCATGTGCCTGACGAGGTTCAGTTCACAGTGGGACCTTTCTCTGTGTAGCAGCTAAGAACACTTTGCCAGGTCTCTGCCCATGGAACCTAACCTTGGAGCATGAGTTGCTCAGGACTAGCAGAGATGAAGGGAGGGCCTCCAGCAGGGGAGCTGTAAAAACTGGCCCTGGCCTGGGGCTGTGGCAGGAGGTAGGGTGGGACTCATGTTGTGGGAACTGCATTGTATGCCGCAGTAGTACTCCAGGGCAGTCAGGGATCTTTGGACAGCTAACCTGGTACCTGGACTGGCTCAGCCTCTGAGTGCTGGGCTCCCACAGTTGGGTGTGGTGGTGATAGCACTATAGTCTGTGACTGACCAGCTGCCTTTGCTTGACTTGTCAGTGACATCCTGTATCCCAAGGATTCTTCCAGCCCTCACAGTGGCATGCCTGCCGAGGTGCTCTGCAGAGGCCGGGACTTTGTTGTAAGTATCTAGGCTCTGGCTACAACTTGGGGTGGAGGGATGGAATCCAGAGCAGGTGTTGATTTTCAGCAGGGCAGTCTTTGTGAGCAGGCCACCAAGGGGTTCCACATGGTAATCATTCTCTGGGTATTCTGGGCTGATATGTCTTTTCAGAGGGCTCTGCTTATCCCATGGGTGGTGCTCATGTTATTACAAAGCTCATGGTGGTTACAGACTTAAATCAGGATTTTCAGTTGTCATGAATGATTGACGGTCCTTAGCCCTGCCCAGCACCTACTTTGGATGGGCCCAGTAGTTCCCTTTTACCATAGTCTGGCATTTCTTATTACATATCTAGAGTTTGTGACTTCTGAGCTAGCTCATCCCTCCTTCCTCTCACTCTGTTTATATCCAGAGCTTAAGTCTCTCCCAAGGTCTTAAGCTCATGTCTCTGGAGTCTCCACTGCCCCATAAACCTAGCTGTTTACACTTAAAATTGCTTAATGTGGCTGCTTAGGTCTGTCCATGATGGCCCTTTGTGCTTGTGCACAGGTTTGTCATAAAAGGACCAGTCCTTAGATTGAAGACAGCTGTGTTTGCTCGTCTGATTAGTTAGTCTTAGCTTTTTGGGGAAGTTAGTGTTGAGGGGATCTGGGACATTAGAATGTTGCTCCCACCTGGCCGCATTCACTTGTGCCCAGGTGTTAGATCTGTGTAAGACGTGTTGCTGTAGATGACAACCAGTTATCCTTTCCTCTTGGCTCCGTCATTCACTCTCTCTCCCCCTTTGAGTACTCCTGTGAAGTCATTCAGGGCAATGAGAGAGCTGTAGGGAGCCGGAGCCTCTGGGAAGCCCTGCCAACTATCAGCAGCCACCACAGTGGAGTATTGCCACACACAGGGCAGCACCCTGTTGGTGAATCCTCAGAACACTCTTAGGAGGCCCTGGGGATGCAATAGTAAACCAAAGGAGAAAGGTTCTGTCTGTTCAACACTTTGTTTTGGATGGAATGGGGTGGCCCAGCCGTCCTGAAGGAGAGAACACGTCTGTAAAGGCTAAAAGCGGCTTAGGTAAAGAGGCTGCCCGGTGCACATACTAAGAAGAGTAGAGCAGGAGCCCCATTTTGGCCTTTTGCTGCCTCCTAGAACATGGTGCTTTTCTTCCTCAGATGTGGAAGTTCACACAGAGCCGATGGGTGGTAAGGAAGGAGGTAGCAGCAGTGACCAAGGTAAGTGGTGTTCTTCATGACCCTTGCCCAGGGCTTGCTACAGGAGGGAGCTTGGGGTTGGTGATGCCTTACCCTCTGTAGTAAACAGAGGCGAGCAGGCGGACTATGTTCCCAGCACCTGGCTAGCTTGAGGAGGTGCGGGGCTGCGTTCCTGGCACCCATGCCCCTTTGTTCCATCCTGCCTGGCCCATAAGCTCTAGCCTCTTATTGGTTAACTCCCACATATTATTTTAACCCATATCTAGTAATCTGTGTATCCCAGGAAAGATCCTAACCTTCGTCCATCTCAGGCCGGAGAAACATGGCATCTGCCCCATGCCTTCTCTCTCCCAGCCTTCCATTCTGTCTACTCCCCTCACCTAAGGGCTGCCCGATCAAAAGGCCAAGGCAGTTTCTTTATTCAACCAATGAAAGCAACAGAAATACAGAAGGATCCTCCTACAGCAACCCTCCTCCTCCTTTCAGCTCTGTGCAGAGGATGTGAAGGACTTTCTGGAGCACATGGCTGTAGTGAGGATCAACAAAGGCTGGGAGTTCTTACTGCCCTACGACCTGGAGTTTATCAAGAAGCATCCAGATGTGGTCCAGCGGCAACACATGCTGTGGTCAGGCATTCAGGCCAAGTAAGGGCTTGCTGGGTAGCATGAAGGGTGTAGTAGGTGGCCCTGGACCTACCTCCTGGGAGCAGCACAGTTAGACTGATTCTGGGCAGTGAGGAACATTTGGGGTGGGGCTGTGTGCACTTCTGTACTGCTTTCATTAAATGACCCCAAGTCCTCCACAGGGCTTGATGGCAGCGACACTCGCTGCTTGTCAGAGCTACTCTGTTGAGGGGCTAGAGAGGAGAAAGGCTCATAGTCTAGCAAGAAAGACAGGAACTGTCTTTCCTCACACTGCCTCTTCTGGTCTCTTGCTAGGGGCATGTGTACAACCAGAGGGCTCAGATGGGAGAAGGCCTGGCTAAACCCTGTGTGCATGATGTTTCAGTGACCCAGTATCCTGGCCTTGGGGGCTTGTTCCTATGGCGAGGTAGGCAGTACAGCATATAGGTTAGAGTTTAAAGGGTTTGTTCTTTTTTTTCAGATTAGAAAAAGTCTATAATCTTGTAAAAGAAAACATGCCAAAGAAGCCGGATGGACAATCAGGTGTGTGACTTCAGCCTGGTCCCTGGCCCAAGAGGGGTCCTTTTCAGGGATCAAGCCCAGAGAAGGACCACGTTTTCTGTGGTGTCCTCCCTTCCACCCCACCTGCCCTCCAGGCTCCCAAGTTTGCCTAATGCAGGACAGCATCAGCAGCCCCCCACATCTACTCAGGGAGGGGCTGTGTCTTTCAGGGCAGAGTGGATTCTGAGACTTGATGGCTCAGGTGGTGTGAGAGGAGCTGCTAGCAGGTACTCAGCAGGGCTTGAACTCTGTTGTGCCCAGTTTGATGTCTTCCCTCAGTATTAGGTAGTCAAGCTCCACTGCAGCAAGGAAGGGTAGAAGACCACACTTGGTTTCTTGCTTCAGGAGCTGTCTTCGTCTCCTCTGCTTGGTCTCTGTTTCCATGCTTTGTCTGCCTGGGACCTATGCCATTCTGAGCCATACTGCCTCTTCACACAGGGCCTGCTGGACTGGTCTCTGGGGAACAGCGGGTCCAGACAGCCAAAACCAAGGCCCAGCAGAACCATGCTTTCCTGGAGCGTGAGCTGCAGCGACGGAAGGAACAGATGCGGGCAGCTACCGTCCTGCCCAGTGTGCAGATCAAGGAGGAACCCCTGAGCGAGGAGGAAGCAGATGGGGAAGAGCTGGAGGCTGAGGCTGAGGCTGAGGAGGAGGAGCCCATGGACACTGAACCCAGCAGCTGCCTCAGCACCAAGTTGGCCAATGGGCTGCCTGCTGGGCGGGCAGTGGGTGGGGACAACCTAAATGGGCACCCAATACCAGGCTGTGCCAGTAGCCCTGCGGCCCGGGAACTGAAGGCTTTCGTGGAAGCCACCTTTCAGAGACAGTTTGTGCTCACGCTGAGCGAACTCAAGCGCCTCTTCAACCTGCACCTGGCAGGCCTGCCCCCGGGCCACACACTCTTCAGCGGCATCTCAGACCGCATGCTACAAGATACGGTGCTGGCCGCTGGCTGCAAGCAGATACTGGTGCCTGTAAGTAAAGTCTGCGCCTGCCAGGACAAGCAGAGAGTCCCTCAGAGCCCTTCAGGAGGGCAGCTGGGTAGTCTTCACATAACTTTTCAGAAATCAAGAAGCATGGGGAAATACCATGTGTCTTTGCAGCTGCCCCAGCTGACTGCATGTGGATAGGGAGTTACATCGGATGGCTGTGAGTCCTCGGGCTCCCTCTCATCGTCTCAAGTGGATGTGTTGAGTTTTCTCCCACAGGAAAGAAAGATACCTAAGGGCTCTAACCAATATACCAAGCCCTCTACTTGGTTGATATTTAGTTCCTAGGACATAAATGGTACAGCTGGAATTTGAACCTTAGTATAGAGACTATCTGGTCTGCTTTCACAGAGATCAGCTGAGCACTTCCCCACAGTTTGGGGATTGACGACTTCCCTGGCTTTTGGGCCAGTTGACTCTATACTCTCTGGCCTCTGCACATTTCTGGCACTACGTGTGGTTGTGGAATGAGCCTCTTCTACCTCAGTTCTTTCCTGCCTGTGGAGTAGGCTCCACAGTGGGAGTAGACTATTGCCCTTTTCTGGAAAGGAGTACCTGGCTATGGTCTGAGAAGTTGTTAGGGCTCTTTCCTAGACTCTGCCCAGCCTGGGAAGCAAAATGGTGTGGTGGTGGGATGCAGCTGTGCTGGCTCTTAAATAGGGAGTATGCCATGTGTTCATGGCCAAGCTCATACGCACCTGTGGCCTAGGATGATGCCAGGGCCCTTGCCTCTGTATGTAAGGAACAGGACAGGAAGCCCTGTGTTCTCTGCTGGCAGAGCCTACTTTCTGAGGTCTGCTTTAGAAGGTGCTGGGATTGGGTCCCTGGCCACTCAGCAAGTGGGGCCAGTTTTCTGCAGACTTGCTTTTCTGTGTACCTACGGGTGGTAGTGAGATTGCCTAGGCCGTCGGCATGGACAGAGCTGAGGGGTCTACTCTGTTGCCCATGCTTCTTTCTCATGGAAGTGCTGGCATCTAGAGGACACCTGAAGCCCCATCTGGAGCACTTTGACTCAGGGACCATATTCATAGCATGTCCAAGACAAAAGGCCTTGAGTCATCTGTGTTTTCATACAAAAGAGATGAGGCTTAGGGCAAGTAGACTTATAGTCTCAAGTTCAACTTGTGGTTTGCTACCATGAGGTGAGTAGCTGTAGACCGTGAGTGAATGGCTCTGAACTTTTCCTTTTGGCAAATGGGCAGGGCAACACCTCAGTGCTGCTCGGTTTCCCATGATCAGGTGAAATCACATCAAGTCCTATGTCAGATGTAGGATAGATTGGAGCCCATGATGCTGGCCTCTTCCCTGACCTCCTTTCCAGGTCAGGGTTGTGGGGTTGTGTCATCTTCTTCTGGTTGACCTCTGAAGCTAGTGGCTCGGAAAGCTTGGGAATCTGGCAAGGTCTGGCTTGAGCCACACTTTATATGCTGTCCTTGTGGGAAACAGCTATACGGGAAGCTCTAAGGAGAGACTGGGGGCAGGGAGCTTTAGAACATAAGCCCTGGTGGACACCTCAGGGCAGCATTCCACTATTGCTATCCCAAACACCTTGTTTACTTCTTGGAGTCCTCTCTCCAGAGCTACCAAGTGGGAGGAACTAGGCTTGGACCACACTTTCCTAGGGACTGGGCTACAGGCTGAGTGGGGTGAAGTGGGCAGGGTTTACAAGACAGAAAATGACCGACTCATGCTTGGGTCAGTTTCCCCCACAGACTGCTGCTTCTCCGGATCAGCAGAAGGTGTTTGCCCTCTGGGAGTCTGGTGACATGAGCGACCAGGTGAGGTTCTTGTTCTGTTTGTGTCGTCTTTCTCAGGAGGGGAGTCCTGGAGGGTTGAGGCTTTTAGTAGCTGGGCACTGGAGTACACTTGGACACCACAGGTTCCAACTACTACACATCTGCCAAGACAGACAGGGTGTGTCAGGTTTGAACCTGAACTTGGGGGTCTGCTACATCAAACAGAATCACCATTGGAAAGATGACTGGTTTCCAGAGTATAGTGACGTCACTATGCGGTTTCTGTCGAGTTTCCATGGGGATAGACATGACAGGCAGGCTTACAAACCATGTACAGAGTCGATTCTCAGTGGCCCTGGCAGCAGGAATCAAAAGGCTTTCTTACTAGCTGTCTCAGCCCTGGATTTTGGGTTATTTTGTCCAGTAACCTTTGGCAGACAGGGTACCAGGTCTCCTGTATTTGTGTAGTTCTGGTAGCTGAGATCCAGATGCTTTTAAATCATGAACTTGCCTGGACTCCAAAGTTGGGTTTTATTTGTTTTTTTAAGCAGAAGTGCCAGTTAGGCTGAGACAAGGAATAGACCCTACTGAAGTCTCCTTTTACCTGCATAGGGGACAGGAAGACTGAGAGCAAGAGTGGGCATGGAACCTAGCTTCCACCAGGACTCCTGAAGTGACCCTGTGCTCTTGGCTAGGAAAATAGCTTCAGGCTTTCCTACTTAGCTTCTTTGATTACTGAGGAGAAAAAGGTAGTAAGTTCAATTTAAAATCAAAATAAAATTCAAGACCAAAAACCTTTGTGGGGAATTTGACTCCACTCTGCTGGACCCACTTGTCCTCCTTAGAGGTGATGGCTTACAGCTGTTGATCTGTTGAGTTCACCAAGGCACAGGTGTGCCCATGCTGGAATCGATTCCGTCCTCTCCTTCCCCCAACTCAGGTTCTCAGGTGCTGAGCCGTCTCAGTGACTCTCTTCCTCTTTGCACTAGTATGTTCTGAACACATCAGACCAGCAGTGACACTTACGCTGAATATGACCCTCTAGAAGCCTGTGTCACTGCTTTTCCAGATGACTGGCTCTTCCCTGTGTCTAAATCTTGTCATTTTAGCCTTTAGTGGGATGGAGTTATCTCCATCTGTTCATATTTGGAAATGATTTGTTTTTCCACCAGGGCAGATCATTTCCCCTATAGGTAGAGGGTTTCTTAACTATTTCAGAGCTGAAATTCAGTGACTTTCTTCTTGTGAGGTCTTTAAGACATAGTCTTCCCTTCAGTGAAACTGGAGAGTTTTATATTATTCTGTACATAGCAGACTATGCATTCTCAATTCTTCATTTTACTAGACAGTTGGGTTCTAAGAGAATCCTGTAGGGTGATAAATTTCTTTACCTTTTCCTATCCTTACAGAGATGTGGATAGTAAATATCCTGGATGCTCTTTTTCCATTTTTTAAAAAATATTTATTTATTATGTATACAATATTCTGTCTGTATGTATGTCTGCAGGCCAGAAGAGGGCACCAGACCTCATTACAGATGGTTGTGAGCCACCATGTGGTTGCCGGGAATTGAATTCAGGACCTTTGGAAGAGCAGGCAATGCTCTTAACCACTGAGCCATCTCTCCAGC
>JAQHUG010000016.1:13669369-13681036 GCA_028555095.1 Dicrostonyx torquatus | reverse complement strand
TTTTTTCCCCCATTTCTTTAAGGTGATTTCTCATTTCATCTTTAAGAATTTCAAACATTCTCTTGAGGTTATTTTTTGATCATTTTCTTCTGGTTCATCCACATTTGGTTGTTCAGGTCTTACTTTTGTATGGCTCAGATCTACCCTCTCTGAGGTCCCAGACTTGTGCCTGGCCCCGCTGCAATCTCTGGTTCCTACCTATTCCCTCAGAGGATCCAGGTTCACTCATGCCCAGGCTGGCAGAGGTCCTGGCTCTGGATTAGCTCATGGGAGGTCCTAGACTCTTACCCGGACCCACTGGTCTTAGGTAGGCTTAGGTCTACTCTCCTGAAGGTCCTGGATTCATGTCTGGACCCTTAGCAGTCTCTGGCTCTGACTTACTCACTCAGCGATTACTCCTTTGTACCTGTTCTGGTGGAGTTTGTTGTCTCTGGATCTGGTCGCTGGGTCAATCCTGATCTGCTTGTGTCCTGGGACTGGGTTTGCTTTTTGGCTTCTGTTCCTGGTGGAGCTTTTTCTCTCTGTGTCTTAGGTAACTCCCTTTCCTTATTCTTATCTCTGCTTTTGATGTAGGTCTTGCTATGTGATGTAGATCAGCCTTCAATTTGTGATTTCCTGTCTAAACCTCCCATGTACTTAGATTACAGGCCTGTACTTCCATGCCCACCCTTAAGACAACTATTTTTCTTGGAAAACTGACCTGGTGAAAGGGGATATTTCCTCTCTGATCCTACGGTAGCAACAGTTTATATAACTGAGAGTTTTCCTGACTCTAAGTCTAAACAGACTATCTTGCCTGGTAGACTTGATGTCTTTTTGGCCCTTTCCAACCTGAGCATGTCTTTCTTTAGCAGGGATGTGCCTTAATACTGACTCAACTTACAGCTCCATTGATAGGATTGCCTGTTTTTATGAGTGACAATAAAAGTTATTTCATGGATGCAGTCCGAGTAATTTCATGCCTTTAGAGATGATATCAACAGGGAAAAGGAGAGTAGAGAGGAGGCAGGCTTCACTTAAGCTTTGTGATTAGGAAGAGTCTAATTGTAACAGAATTTAACATGCCAGCATGATAGCTTGCATTGTGCCCCCTTTACTTCATAAAGCTGACTTCGCAAATGACTCAGCAGGTGTAAGTTAAGAGAGCAAGGCATAACAGATGGTAATGTTTTGGAATGTTATTAGCTATAGTTAGGTAGTTATTTTCTCTTGAAAGGAGAAAATTATGAGAGAAAATGGGGCACATGAAATTTTCTCATGGAGAAATGCCATTATAATTATACACTAAAATTAAATACATTTGTTTATGGTTTCTCTGATTCTGCTAGAAGGTAAGGCTTGTTGAGTGCCAAGATTATTATTTGCTGTGTATCCCAAGAACCTAGTGCAGTAAATGTGCTATAAATATTTGGTGAAAAAAGCATAGACACAGCTTTTGAATTAATGAATGAGCCCATGTGCCATGGTGTAATGGGGAAGTCAGAGGACAACTTGTAGGAGTCAGTTATATTTTTCCACTCTGTGTGTCCCCAGGATCAAATGTGACTCCCTGAGTTATGTTGCTTTCCTTAAGAAGTTTTTTTTTTATGCTGGAGAGTCATTCAAAATGTTGGTGTTATCTTTCTTACTACTCTTCTATTGCTGTGACAAGGCACCATGACCAAGCCAACTTTTTTTTTTTCCAAGACAGGGTTTCTCTGTAGCTTTGGAGCCTGTCTTGGAACTAGCTCTTGTAGACTAGGTTGGCCTTGAACTCACAGAGATCCACCTGCCTCTGCCTCCCTAGTGCTGGGATTAAAGGCGTGTGCTGACCAAGGCAACTTATAAAAGGAAACATTTAATTGAGGGCTTGCTTACAGTTCAGAGGGTGAGTCCATGATCAACATGGTGGGGACTATAGCAGCAGGCAGGCAGGCATGTTGCTGGAGCAGTAGCCAAGAGCTTACATCTGATCTCTAAGATGGAGGCAGAGAGAGAGAGAGAGAGAGAGAGACCTGGCATGGCTTTTTGATACTTCAAAGCACCACCAGTGACATACCTCCTCCAACAAACCCACCTCCCAGTCCTTCCTGACAGTCCACCAACTAACTGGAAACCAGACATTCAAATGTATGAGCCTGTGGGGGGCACTTTCATTCAAACCACCACAGTTAGTAAGGTGGAAAGGAGAGGTGAAGTCGTTCTGACGGTAAACTAGCCTAATTAGTAGAGAGAGTTGAATAAATTCTCTAAAATCATGTCCTTGACTTGGAATAAAATTTTAGGAGAAAGAAGAAATCTTGAGAAAGTAGAAGAAGCTAGGCATGGTGGATGCCTGTAATCTCAGGACTGTCTCAAGTTTGAGGCAGTCTCATCTGTTGTAATGAGGAGCAGGCCGTGTTCCCTGCGCCCGGCTCCCAGCTCCTGGCCAGCTTCCGGCTGCCGGCCTGCTTTTGGTCCTGGCTAGCTTATACCTGAAATAATCACACAAAAATTATATTAATTTAATACACTGCCTGGCCCATTATCTCTAGCCTCTTATTGGCTAACTCTCACATCTTGCTTTAACCCATATCTAGTCATCTATGTATCACCACGGGAAAGTGGCTTACCGGCATGAGTCTAATCTACGTCCATCTCAGGCCAGAGAATCATGGCGTCTGCCACACTTCCCTTCCTCCCAGCCTTCTGTCCTGTCTATTCCACCCATTTAAGGGGCTGCCCTATCAAAAGGCCATGGCAGTCTCTTTATTCAACCAATGAAAGCAACAGAAATACAGAAGCATCCTCCTACACCACTGATCTATGTAGCAAACTCCAAGCCAGCTGCAGTAAAACCCCATTTTGAGAAAATAAAAGAGCCTGAAAGACAAATCTTTGAAGAGCTTCAATACAGCCTGTGAACTAATGGGGGACTTACAGGTACTTTGGAAAGTGTGAAGCCATTTAATGACTGCAACAAAAGCTTAAAGCCATTTAATGACTGCAACAAAAGCGTAAGTGTTCCTCATAGACCATCTACCACCACCACCACCACCACCAGCAGCAGCAGCAGCAGGATAGTTGTCAGGTTGTCAGATTCACTGGAATGATTGTTCTTTTGCTGCCTTCAAGCATGTAGCCTAAGATGTGTGTGTGTGTGTGTGTGTGTGTGTGTGTGTGTATTATATGCAGGTGTGTGCGGGTACACAGGCCCAAAGGCCAGAGGAGGCTATTTGTCCTTCTGTATCACTCTACTCTTTGAGACCAGAGCCTCTCATTAAACTTGTCAGCCAGAAAGCCCCATCCATCCTTCTCACCCCTACATCTCAGCATTGAGTTTACAGGTGTGAGTGGCTATGCCCAGCTTTTTTGTTTCTTTTTACATGGTACTAGCATGCAAACACAGGTTCCCTTGTTTTAACAGCACGTGCTCATTGCCTGCAAAGCCATCTCTCCAGCATCTCCGAGCCCAAGCCAGCATGCTCACGAGAGGCTTTGACTGTGCAAATCATCGCAGGTGTTCTCCAGACCCTTCTCCCCAGGGAAAAAAGACAGGTCCATCGCAGAAGTGGAAAATCTCCCAGAGAGAGGCCCTGGCAGCTGGAGTCCAATTTCTTGATAATTCTGAAGCTGGAATCTGTTATAACTAGAGAATGCTGAAGGATAATGGGCTCCTGTTGCTAATGAAAGACTGAGATCAGAACACAGAGGTGCCTCTGCCAAGCAGAAACCGGCCTTTTCATAAAGCACATATTGTAATAATTCTGTGACTAGCAAGCAGCTCTTAGCTGTGCCCCCCTCTGTAAAGGCTTGATTAGGCCACTTCCTTTCTCTCTTTTATTAGAGACATGATTCTGTTTCAAAGCAGAGCTTAGGTTTCCATTACCTCTTGGCATTTTGCACCCATTGTCTCCCATCTAGTGTGTCACATGGCTCAAATCAATTAACAGTCAAGGCTGGTAAGCGATGCCTCATGTTCATGAGCAGCCACAGCCTCAAGTTCAAAAGCGCAGTCATGACCTCATGCTCCCATTCTGGAAATCTGTGCTCAGCTATTTCAAACCTCTTTGTCTTAATCGGCTGTGGCCAATTACATAGCACCTTCACCCAGCGTGATCGAAGCAGCTAATTTATAGTAATGTGGGCATAAGTGCCAGCTGGAAAGCCATGGTTTTCATGCCACTGTGGCTGCAGTGGCAGAAATGTAGTACAGGCTAGCCTCAGTAGAACAGGGACCTCCTGGTTATACGTGAAAAGTTCAGCAGAACTGGATTTCAAATAATGTCAGGATGCTTTGACCTCTCTGTTTTGGCTTCAAGTTTTTACCACTCGGTGGCAATATAGCTCCCCAGGTTTGCTGACTGAATAGCTTCAGGCTGTTTGATAGAGCAGCACATTCAAAGTCCTCAGGCAGATCCAGAGAGCACCATGGGAGTCACACGCCTGTCACTGAGGCAGATTCAGAGAGGTGCCATGAGAGTCACACGCCTATCACTGACTTCCTCTGATGAGCTTTGGATAATATCTGGCTGTTGGGGCTGGAATGGGGCAGTTAGGCCCCACCAAGTCTTAAGGACAGAGGCAGGTCTCCTGTGAGAGAGGGGAGAAGATTTTTCTTATGTTTTTGTTTGTAAACCTAGCGTTTAGATTGCTGAACAAGCTCTCCAGCCTGAGAGAACTTTTCTTTTTTCTTTTCTCTCTTTCTTTTTTGATTTGTCAATCATGTTTTATTTTGGCATTTATTATACCTGGATATAGGGTATTCTTTAAATTAATTTCTATATTTTTGTTGGTTTGAAATGTAATCATTATAAAATTAAGTTAAAGTCTGTGAAACTGGGAGAATGGTCTTGAGTTTCTGCATTTAGTTCTTGGTTTTTGACTCCACAGAGGATTTTTTTTTCTTTCTTTCTTTTTGTTATTGTTTTTGGTTTTTTTTGAGACAGGGTTTCTCTGTGTAGCTTTGGAGCCTGTACTAGAACTCACTCTATAGAACAGGGTGGCCTCGAACTCTCAGAGATCCGCCTGCCTCTGCCTTCCAAGTACTGGGATTAAAGGTGTGCACCACCACTGCCTGGCTCACAGAGGATTTTTCTTAAATGAGGGAATTCTGGGACAACAAAATACCACATCGTTCTAGAAATGAAGTTTTCCCCAGAGCGTTTGGGCAGAATAGCAATGAGACCACTACCTGGATGCAGTAGCAGTCTAGCTGCTGACCTTGGCCCTGGTGGTTGTCTCAGTACCCTAGGAGAAGCAGAAAGAAAGTGGAAGTAGCAGTCAGTGTTTGGATCATATGGGAGTCGAGGTGAAGGGCAGGGTTACTGATGAGGGCTCAGAGGGGAGGGACAGCCACACCTAACAAGTGTAACCAGACCAGAGAACCAAGAACATCTGATGACAGGGCTCTTAGAGGGGAGGCAGATACGGCTGCAGTGTTTGCATATGCTAGTCTAGAGAGACGCCTTCTCGCCGACATGTTGCGTTTTCCAGAACTGTTTATATACTTTCTCTGAGAAGCCTTTTCTAGACTCCACTTGCCAAGAACAGGTAAACTTTCTGAAAGAGGGCTCTTGTCTGTTACCCTGAGAAATTCCATCATAGCACTTTTATAGCCATCATATGTACTAGAAATGAATGTCCAAACCCACCCACTTTTTTTTAAAGCTTGGCAGATATTTCAAGAATGAAGGCATTTGAGGATGTCCATGTCTCAGACAGACCTTGAACTTCCAATCCTCTTGCCCCAACTTTCCAGTAGCTGTGAGCTACTGGACCATCAGGCCCAGGAATATAATTCTCCACTGTTTTTCTTTCATACAAGGTCTTGCTTGCTGTGCAGTCTTAGGTTGACCAGGAACTTCCTAAGTAGTCCACATTAGCTTCAAACCCACAGTCTTCCTACCTCAGCTTCCTGAGTGCTGGGATTGCGAGCATATACTACCATGCCTAGCCTGAGGTACACTGAAAGTCTCTGCTGTGTCCTGGACTCTGTTCTCTGTCCACCCATGCATGGCATGTGGTTCTGTATTGCAGAGGCTATACTTGTAAGCGGGGACCAATAACAAGTTCACATGTCACCTTCCTTTCCTATGTGCAACTAGAAGGAAGAAATTACTCAGGGACTTGAAAGAACCAAAACTACACAACACAATGTCTCTTTCTTGTTAAATGAGTAAATAGAGAAAAATGTTACTGAGTACCATGTGTTAATTGGCTTTGAATTAATAAGAAGCTTCTAGGGAAAAATTAACTGTTGTACATCTTTTCCCCTAGGATACTTTTAGATCTTCAAGACACCATGTTTAGTTTGGTGTGTGTGATCCCGCTGGGCATCGCAACAGTGCAGATTCTAACTTGGAGCTCCTTCTCCATCAGGAACAGAGCAGCCTACTCAGGCACCGTGTAAGCACAGCGGCCGTGCTGCGTGGTGGCCGTGCTGCGCGGCGGTTGCAGCACTCCTTCAAGGGCTTGTCAGTTCTTAGAGGTTGTGCTGCGCTCAAAGGCAGAAGTGATCTTTATACCCTCCCATTCGTTTAAAAACCAAAGCAAATAAAACAGCGTGTTTTAGGAGCTTTTTACTCTCTGAGTTATGTCTGTTTCCTGGCATTCAGCAGCCTGGGACCTGCAACTCTTCACCACTAGACCATCACCTTGTGTTCCTCGAGTGGGCTGGTCAGTACACACCACCCTTAAAAGTTCTTCAAACCTCATATTGGCTCTTTGACAAATTTTGTGAAAGACAGCATTCTCCCCTCCTCCTTTCTAGAACTCTTTTGTGTGTAGGCAAGTGTTCTACCACTGAGCTACTTTTAAAATGTTTTTTATTCTCTGTGAGTTCGAGACCAGCCTGGTCTACAAGAGCTAGTTCCAGGACAGGCTCCAAAGCCACAGAGAAACCCTGTCTCGAAAAACCCAAAAATAAATAAATAAATAAATAAATGTTTTTTATTTTGTGTCAGCGTTTCATTAAGTTGTCCAGGCTCGCTTTGAACTCACACTATAACTCTGGCAGGCGTTTCAGCCTCCCAAGCAGTTGGGATTACAGGTCTGTGTCACCAGGAACAGGCCTCCTCCACACCCTTCCCCAGCAGCACTCTGTCACCATTCCTGCATACTTTCCTGCGATGAAAAGCAACAATGGTCACTATACTCCTTGACTTGGAAATGTGTCACAAAATTATTAGCATGCAAACAAGCATAGTGCTGGTGCAGAAGCAGATATATCAACCATTAGAACAGCACCAAGAGCCCAGAAATAACCACCACATTTACAGTGAACTGATTTCTCAACAAGGGGCCCAAAAAACATACAGTGGGAAAAAAGTGTCTTCAATAAGAGATGCTGAGAATAGCTACACGTAGAAGAATGAAATTTGACCCTCATTACACACCAAATAAAGAAGTCAGGTAAAAATACTCAAATATAAGATTCAATACTGCAAAACCACTGAAGAAAAACAAGGAGGATAAAGGAATGGGATTATATAAAACTGAAAAGTTTCTGCACACCAAAGGGAACAGAGTGAAAAGCATCATATACTCTGGGATAAAATATTTGCAGACATACACCCAAGAAGAGGGCTGATATCTAAAACATATAGCAAATTCAACCTAATTTACAAAAACAAACATACTGATTTAAAAATAGACGAAGAGCTGGATGTAGTGGTGCACACCTTTGATCCTAGCACTCAGAGACAGAAGCAGGCTGATCTCTGTGAGTTTGAAGCTAGCCTGCTCTACAAAACAACTTCTAGGCCAGCCAGGGCTAGAGAGAGAGAGAGAGAGAGAGAGAGAGAGAGAGAGAGAGAGAGAGAGAGTGAGTGTGAGAGGAGGGGGAAGAGAGAGATTCATATTTAATATGAACATGTGATGGTCATCTTCACTGTTATCTTGATTGGATTAGGAGTCACCTAGGAGGCAGCCTCTCAGTGGCTCTGTGAGGGTGTTTCTGGAGGGGTGTAGTCAAGGAAGAACCACCTTGACTGTGGGCACAGCACCATCCCAGTCTGGATTCCCAGCCTGAGGACAAAGGGAAAAATAAGGGTTACTGCACCGTCATTCATCTCTGCTTCCTGAGGTGGCACAGTGTGACCAGCTGCCTCACTGTCCCTCTCTGCCACAACTCTGCCCTCTCAAACTGTGAGTCAATATAACTTTTCAGCCTGTAAGCTGCTTCCTGTTATATATTTGGTCATAGCATCAGGAAAAGTAACTAACCATCAGTGAAACATGATGAAAATTTTGCAACATGCTTTATAACAAATAATAAAATTTATCAAGGCTTGTGAGGGAGGAGTCTAGGTCAGTGCTAGACTTAGTATATATGAGGTCCTCCTGACTTCTCCAACACACAAATTAATTCAGTTGGATGAAACTTTTTTTTTGAGACAGGGTTTTCGTTCGTATCCCAGACTGGCCTGGAACTTGCTGTGTAGTACAATCTGTCCTCAAACTAACGGCAGTCCTCCTGCCACAGCCTATTGAGTATTGGTGGGAGGCATGAGCCATCACACCTGGACGACTGTATCATTTGTTATAAATTGCATACACAGAAACTTTTACTGTCAACTTTTTCTTACAGATCCTGCTCTAAATTTTTTAAAGTTTGTGTGAGATTAAACTCAGACTCTCAGCTTGAAAGCAAGTGGTTTAATGTCTAAACCATTTCCCTAACAATCACAAAATCAAGACTGTTTTGGACAGTGTTAAGAAAATGAAAATGCAATCTACAAACTGCAAGCAATGTTTACGAAATGCCTAGTGATAAAGGACTTTTTTGAATAATAAAAGGCTCTAAATGCAATTGAAAATGAAAATTTAATTTAAAAACATAAAAATTTGAATAGAGACTTCATCAAAGAAGATGCATAGTACCTGGAAAGGTGTGTAACATTATTGTCCATTATGAAAATGTGAAACAAAACAATAATACCAAAAGACAGCACTGTATAACAATGAGAATCACTGAAATAAAAACTAACAATAAGCCAAATGCTAAGAAGGATTTGGGTTTCCCCAACACATACATTCTTGGTATGAGTTAAGGTGATATAGTTGCTTTAAAAAATGGGACATTTTCTTGTAAGGAAATAAACATTTCACATTTGATCTAGAAATCTCATTGTTAACATGCCCTAGAGAAATGAAAATTCATGTTCACACAAAACATGTATGTAAATCTTAATGGAGGTTCACTCACATACCCAAAAGTGACAGACAGCTCTCAGACAGGTAAATTGATACACAATTGTGGTTCATCTGCATCATGGACTACTATGCGGCAAAAGGAAGAATATTTACTGAATGTCAAGTACATTAAGCTAAGTATAAAAAACCAGATGCCAAAGGCTATGTATTGTGTAATTCCGTTTGCAGGATATCCTGGAGAAGGCAAGTGTGTTAGTGCAGAAGACACAGAAGTGGCTGCTATAGGCCGGAACTGGGTATTGACTGCAAAGGGGCACATGAATATTCTTTTAGGTTCGGGGTATTTTGTATCCTAATTTTGGTGGTGGTCACACAATTGTATCTGTTTGTCAAAATTCATGAATTATACACGAAAGATGGCAAGTTGATGGTAACACTTGTTCTCATTGTATTCTTAGAAGGTTACAGTGCCATCAGGAAATGTCCCCTTTTCCTCTGGATTACCGCAGCAGACTGTATAAAATATCCCATGACTCTCAGAGATGTTTTGCTTCTGTTGGAGACCTTCCCTCTGCCTTCTCTGTGAACCATATTGAAATTCTGAAGTAGTACGCCTGGGAGAGTTCCGCAAAGCTACCAACACCAGGGTGGTGCTAGTGTGTGGAGGAGGCCTGTCCATAAGCGGTAGGAGGCAGCAGAGCCTGGAGGCAGTGAAGGTATTCAGTAAGACTGCCAGGTTTAAAGTCTTGCAGTGGAAACCTGGGGTGCTTTGCAGGTTGAGGCAGGAAAAGGTGGGAATAAGAAACAGTTTCACCAGAGTCATGAGGATTAAAAGAAAGGACACATGTAAGACACTCAGCACAGTGCCTGGCACCAAGTACATGCTGCCATTGTCTAAAGTGACAGGTGATACCCACGCAGCGATGTGGGAAGGAACTCTCTGCATGAGTAGGCTGTGCCCTAGATCTAAAATTCGGTGAGGCAGAAATATATCTTTTCCCATGTTCATGTCTTGAGTTCCAGGATGCTTCACAATGGACTGGGTAAACTTCAAACTATGAAACAGCGGAAGGAGTAGGCACACATGTGTTCCTGCCTGCATATGACATGCATGAATGACAAAGGCAAAGAATTTTATTTTGTGTCATAAGAAACTGATAATTTGTTCTATACAGTTCTTATAACAACAGCATCTCCACTTGCAAATTTTGTCACAGTTATGTGCTATTTGGAGTTGATTATTTCCCATTCTATGACTGTTACGGAGCTCTGAAATGGTGAGGCTTATTTTCAAGGTATGTGGGAAAATGCTTTTCTACTTCTCTTGTGGGTTGTGTAAGTACAGGTGCATACATATTAGAATTTGAGGAAATGGCCAAGGATTCATGATTCGCTAATGAAAGCAAGCATGCATCTTATACCTTTGTGCATGAGTGGTTTTATTAATTGCCATTTTGTGTGGATGTGCGTATCCATGTGTATGAGGGTGCACATGCATGTGTTTGTAGAGGCCAGGGGTCAATGGTCTTCCTCCATTGCTTGCCACCTTTCACTTTATCTATCTATCTCTCTGTCTGTCTGTCTGTCTGTCTATCTATCCACCTACCTATCTACCACCCATCCACCCATCCACCCATCTACCTATCATCTATCTATCTATCTATCTATCTATCTATCTATCTATCTATCTATCTAATCGATCATCTGTTTTTGGCACAGAATGCGTCACTGAACCTGGAGCTTGTCATTTCAGTTAGCCTAACTGGCAGGTAAACCTCAGGGATCTTCTGCTTCCCTGGTCCTGGATTCCAGGCATTTACTGCTGTACTTGACTTTTTAATGTATGTCTTAGGGCTCAAACTCAGATCCTTATGCTTGTAAGATGAACAGTTTACTGACCAAGCCATCTATCTAGCCCCTCATTACCATTTATACAAATAAAATTGTTAGGGTTCTAGATTTTCCATGAGCATTTGAAAAGCATAATGGAAGTAACTAGACTTTAGGTCTCCTGTGTCCTGGAGCAAATGTTCATTTGTTTTTTATGATAAAGGTGGGGTAGGGCAGGATAAATTGGCATGGAATAGAGAAGTTGACAGATGAATGGATAAACAAAATGTTTATTCAAATGTATATATACATATTTGTGTGTGAATTTTACTTAGCCTGAGCCATGACATTCTGACACAGGCTACAATATAGATAAATTCTAAGGACATTATACTGAGCAAAATGCCAGCCATAGAAGAACACTTTGATATCATTTACGTAAGAGACTTGGAGTCAAACTCCTAGAGACGGAAAGTGGAATGACAGTTGTCAGGGTGTGAGGGGAGGAAAGATGTCAGGTGAGTGCTGGACAGCGAGAGAGTTTCCGTGTGAGAGCATGAAAAGTCACAGCGATGGATGGTGGGAGGGGCCACACGTACAAATGTTCTCTCTTGAAAAAGGCTTTGTTCTGTTCGTGCACGTGTCTGTGTCTTAAGTCTGTGTGTACATATACTGTGAGGTACATGGGAGAGCAGAGGACAGCTTGTAGAAGTTGGTTCTTTC
>JAQHUG010000016.1:13639861-13661746 GCA_028555095.1 Dicrostonyx torquatus | reverse complement strand
TTACAAGAGTCTTTTAGACCATTAGCTCTACAGGGGGGCTACAGCAGTTCTATGACTTCTGTAAATCCAAGTCTCTTTCTCTGGCTTATCTTCACATTGTGCTTTGAAACTGAAAAGCAAACATGAAGGTGTGGCAGCACATGCTTGTGATCCCTGTGTTTGTGAGGCACTGGTGGGATGATTATGAGTTCAAGGCCAGCTTAGCCTAAATAGCAAGAACTGATAAAAGGAGAGAAGGGCTAGAGGGAGGAGGGGAAAGGGAGGGGGAGGTAAGGGAAGAGTTGGGGGGACGGGAACTATTGCTTTAGAAACAAGCCCTTTGCCTGGATATTTGGAAAGTAATCCAGCCACAATTTCTGGTGATATAACAGAAACCCAGCCTAGAAACCCGAGGTGAGCAAGTAAGAGATAGCAGATATGTGACTCTTGAATATCACTAATTGCATTTCAAAACCACTTTGGGAAGGATATTGGTTCATATTTGACTTTTTATATTAACTTTGCTTTTTCATATTTTCATCATGGAAAACTGAGGTTTTAATGTACAGTAGTGGCATCCTAGTAAGGGGGCTGTCCCAGAAGCATATCTGAACTTCTGCTTAGTATATTTTACTCTTGCAGCTTTCCTTCCTCCTAATTTGTAATTCAAGAGGCTGAGTGGAGAGAGAGCAAAGCTTCTTGGATGGCTAAAACAACCAGGATCTGGGATACCACCTTCTATGAAAAGGTTTGCTATCGAACTTGTTTTTCACTTCAAATGCTGTGCTTTGCTCCCCATGCTTCCTAAATGTAGATAACACCTACATGATCAGTTTGTGATTATCGAATAGTTTGAATGTGAGGGTAAAATTCTTTTCTATGTGAGCTGCTCAGGCATAAAGCAAAATTTGTTAGGTTTCTCTTAGGTGTCAGTTGACCCCAAATACTTCAGAATCTATCAGATGTATCCTTGCTTCTCATTTATATGACACATTTTGAGGTCTTGGAGCTGTGATTAGGCAAGTTTAATCTACTGTTAGGGCATGGTTTTCTGTATCCTTTGTCTTCAGAAATGGTGTATGCCCATTTACACACTCCTGTTGCTCGCATTGCCCCTTTACTTAAAAAGATGAAGACTGTTTTGGTATAGAAGAGTTTTATTGAGGGGCTGGAAAGGTGGCTCAGTGGTTAAGAGCACTGGCTGCTCTTCCAGAGGTCCTGAATTCAATTCCCAGCACCCACATGGTGCCTACAATCATCTATAATAGGATCTGATGCCCTCTCTGGCATGCAGAACACACATACATTAAACATAAACCAATTTTTTTTTTTGGTTTTTCGAGACAGGGTTTCTCTGTAGCTTTGGAGCCTCTCCTGGAACTAGCTCTTGTAGATCAGGCTGGTCTCGAACTCACTAAGATCTGCCTGCCTCTGCCTCCCGAGTGCTGGGATTAAAGGTGTGTGCCACCACCGCCCGGCATAAACCAATTTTTTAAAAAAAAAATTTAAAAAAGTTTTATTGGAATACAAAGAGGTGATGTACAGTCATTTGCACTCACGTATGTTGGACCAGGACTACTAGAAGGTTGAGCTCAATTTAGTAAAGCACAGTCTTTTGGTTTTACACCCAAAAAGATATCAGAGAATATACTAGAATGAGAGATTACAAAGTATACTCATATTTGGCCATGAATTTTTGTTGTTTATATTCTATGCACATGAGGCAACAAAATAACCTTTATTAAGGAAAGATGGTGAAAGACCCCTCCCCCGAAGGGAATCTATCTCAGGTGGGACCCCGTTCCCAGAGATCAGCCGAGACCACCAGCGCAAGTAGACATTCTTTAGCACCTAACATGTTTGTGGGTAAGAAATGATTTACTTCTCATCTTTGCGACACTTTCATAAATGAAAATCTCTTTAGTGTAACATGAACTTAATGAAAAGAATTTGTCTTAAAATGAAATTAATGTACAGAATCTCTGGCGCTACCACATGAAAAGCATGTTCCTTGAAACCCAGGAAGGTATGAGTAGCAGGCCCAGGAAATGTCATTCTCTAGTCGTAGTTGTGCAGCAGCAGGAAGTCGAGCCACAGGAAATCCTCATGACCCTTCAGTTTGGAAACATTGTTTGGCTTCTTCCTGCTATAAATGATCAAAGAAACATCCGGCTAACTCTCCTGGACCGGAGCTCACTTTGAGTGAAAGGTTCAACATCTGTTAGCTCAAGGAAACCTGATAGGGGCTAACTTGTGGCCTTCGCTGTCGAACATGGTGTTATTTTTCCATGTTTCGTTGGGTGCTCCAGCATCATCAGCTTCCAACAAAGGCAGAGGTTTCAACCCACAATGGCTTCACAAAAGGAAACGTGTGACAGCAGCTCCTCAGCTTGGGAATCCTGGGGCCGGGAGTAGCGCTGGGATCCCTTTCCCCTAGATTCTCTGCTTTACAGCTACTGGGTGGCTTTTCGAGTTGGGGTGCCAGGCTCTCCGGTCCCAGATGGAAATCATTAACAAGACAGTCAAGCCCGTAACAAGAAGGGAATAGACCTGGGTCTGAGTGTGTCTGGACTTGGGAAAGAAATGGACAAGGTCCCTTCTTCCCGGAGTCCATCTGAACGATTAGGTAAAAATTCCGCCAGGTGTGATCGAGGGACCCACCGGCAACTACTAAGACAAGGAAAGACCGGAAGCCCTGCAGATCCCACCTCGGATTGGCGAGAACTCTCGTAACCACTTTGGGAAGCCTCCCCAGATCTTCCGCCATTAGGCGCCCAGGCGGCCGCCACGGGGAGAGTGCGGAAAGGGAGTCTTTCGCCCGCCTCCCTGGCCCTCCCGCCACCGCTCATTGGGTAGGGGAAGAACGCCCCTCTTGCGTCTGTACGTGCTCCGGGTGGAAACCGGAGCTGGGGGCGTTGGCGTTCCGGACCGGGAAGGGCCGTGGGGGACTCGAGAGGGCCGCCCGCCCGCCGCTCCTCCCACCCCCCCACTCCCCCACCCCCGCCTCGGCCCCGAAGGGGGCTGTACGGGCGACTTGGCGGCGATGGCTCGAGCTCGGGTGGCGACAGCGGTGGCCGGAGGCGGCGGCTCCTCCTCCTCCTCCTCCTGGGCCTGGGCCCGGCGGTGATCCGAGCTGGCGGCCGCGGCCCCCCGATGAGACTGTTGGCGGGCTGGCTGTGCCTGAGCCTGGCGTCCGTGTGGCTGGCGCGGAGGATGTGGACGCTGCGGAGCCCGCTCTCCCGTTCCCTGTACGTGAACATGACGAGCGGCCCCGGCGGGCCAGCGGCGGCCGCGGGCGGCGGGAAGGACACGCACCAGGTACTGGGCCGCAGCCCTGCGGAGCGGGGGCGTGGCGCTCGGCCTTCCCGCGCTCGCCCGGGCCATTGTGCGGGGCGGCGCGCGCGGGCCTCGGCCCCAGCCTCGCACAAACTTTTCCCGGCCCGGGCGCTGGTCCCGCGGCGCCTTTTGTTCGGTGGCGCGGGCAGAGTACGGCCTCCGCTGCCCAGCTCCCCAGGCCCCAGCGTGGACGCCCCGGAACCCCGCATTGTTCCCAGGCCCCCGGCGGCGTCCGCGCCCGGCTTCAGGATCCGTGCAACTTTGGGGTTGGCCACCCAGCTGGCACCGGGGTCCGAGCAGAAAACAGCCCCAACCTTCCTCTCCCCCGAGTAGCAAAACCGAAAGCCGGTCCCTCTTTTTGTCTAACCGAATCTCTGAACATACAAAGGGTAATAAAGAAATTCAACCGGGCCTCGTGAACCATTCGGCTGACATTTTCCCGAAGCACTTAAAAAAATGTGTTTGACAGGTCTGGGCTCCCAGCCTAGGAACCCTCCCTGCTCTTCTGCCTAAGAGACGTGTTCTTTAAACTTGGGTTTAGTTAGCTGACCAGAAAGGTTAGGACAAGGAGTGTTTAAAGGGAGAGGTTTTTAAAATCAGAACTGTGCAGCCGTGAATTCTTGTTGTAGTTAATGGATCGTGAGCCGTGGGATTCTACCGGCTGGACGGTCTTTTCATTAGCTGTTTTTGTACCTCTTAAAGAAGTATGCATGGGTCAGCTGTTGAATTAAGAGGGAGGTATTTCATATTTGACTGTAAGTAGTTTGCGGTTAATCTTGCAGTCATTGAAGAGAGAGGCCTTGGAATTTAGACAAACTTTGGGCTTCTAAAAGCCGGAGTTTAGTACATCTTGCTTTTACAGAGAGAAACAAGGAATTATTCGTGTCATTCTCGACCTCATCTTTTCATGTATAAAAGCAACATTAGGTTTTTATTTACTGATTATTGGGATGCATTTTTTTTTTTTTTAATGATGCTGGAACGGAACTCAGATCCCGGAAACTGTTTTACTGTTGATACTCAGACCCCTTTTTCTATTTTGGAAATAATCCTAGATTTACATTAAAAAAATGCCCTAGTGATTGTGGTGTTTTAGATGACCACTCGTGGTGTTGAGTGTATATAAACTTAGTATACATCTTAAGTTGTATAGCCAGCCATCTTTATTCACCATGGGCTACTTTCTGCTAGCTCAGTGTCATAGACATACTACCCTGTTAATTGTACAGGTACCAGGATGCCTCGTCTCCATGTGGAACAAGGAATTGGAAATGCTGTTTTTAACAAGGACTGGATAGAAAAAAAAAGATCATTCTTGTTGATGAAGAATTATGGCTGAGTCTCCCAGTTGTTGGTCAAACTTGTGAATACTTCAGCGACTTGATTTAAGTGCTCATAAAAATTGTGCTTATGGGATGGCTCAGTAGTTAAAGAATGTGCTGTTCGGTTTCCAGCACCCATGCCAGATAACTCACAACTCTTGTAACTCTAGTTCCCGCGGGATTGGATACCTCTGGCCGACTTTGTGTGCGCATGTGTGCGCACCGATAGTTAAAAGAAATCTTTAAAAAAATTGTATTTATTTTAAAAACTGAAAATTGGTTTCTGTTGGTGGACACTGTCTCTGTACTTCTAGCAGAGAGCATTTTCTAGTTGCATACATTCATTTATTTCTGTGGTGCTGAGGACTGAACCCAGGACCTGTACATGCCAGGCAACCACTGTGCCACAGGCACATCCATAGTCCTTGTTTATTTATGTATTTAATTTTGAGACAGGGCCTTGTAGCTCTGGCTGTCCTAGTAGTCCTATGTAGTCCAGGCTGGCTTTGAACTCATAGCAATCTATCTGCCTCACCTTCAGAATGCTAGGATTACAGGTGTTTAGCATCACATCTGACTTGCTCTCAGGGTTTTGTTTGTTTTGGTTTGGTGCGCCACCACTGACTGGCCATCCTTAGTGTTTTGAGTAGTTTTGGATGGCCTCAGCTTCACAATCCTCCTACACTGACCTGAGTACTGGGGTAATTTTAAGTGCGTACTGCTAAACCCTGCCAGACATTATTTTTGAGGTGAATACATTTGTGTTATGAAAAAGAAATGTCTGTGAGTAAAGATGAAGATGACCAGGAGGAAAGTGTGTGCCCCTAGAAGCCACCGTGAGCTAACACACAGAGAGAGGCTGTCCTTTTTGCGATTCTGCAGAGGACATGACTTACTTCTTTTATATTCCAGAATCCTGATTTGCTACATAACGTTGTTGCTTGTGAAGTAACTTTAATGGTTTTCCCCTTCAAATTAATAGTTTTATAGAGGTTTTCTGGTGTTCATTTGGGTGTGGGTTCCGTGGACAGACGCATCTGGTTCTTTTGGAGCTGCATGAAAGAGTTTCAGGCTAAACCGTCTTAGCACAGGTTTTCTTGGTGGTGTTTTATAAAGGATTTATGATGCAGGATTTTTTGGTTAAAAGAGAGATCTGGAGTGAAGTTTACTCATTAAAAATTGCTGTTTAGTTGTTGGGCGTAGCTTGAAAACTAACTACTTGTTTCAGTGTGCTAGTTGCGGAACTAGATTGTGCTTTACTTTGGCAAGAAGAAGGACTTCTTCTGGAGAAGGGACATAACCAGCAGGCTGAACTCGTTTTATTGACTTGGGTAGCTTGTGAAATAAGAATAGCCTCATGTTTTTAAATGGTTGTCAATGGGGATACGAAATACTATTTTGTAACATGAGAATTTCACATATGAAATTTAAATATCAGAGTCTTCAAGTTTTGTTGAAACAGAGCCACCACATTGGTTCAGCTATGGACTATGTGTGTGTAATCACCACCCAACAGTATTTTCTCTTGGTTCAGCTATGGACTGTGTGTGTGTAATCACCACCCAACAGTATTTTCTCTGCCCTATCTTTAAAAGTCTGTTCCACCCCCCACCCCCAATTCCCAGCTTTGTTGATCAACAGTATCTGATTCTCAACCACAGGATGGGAGGATGGACTCGTTGGGGGAGAAGTAGAAAAGTAGAACGCGGCAAGAACTAGATGTCACTCATCATTGTCAGTATACTCAGAGCATAGGAAACCACAAAAGCCCTTTGGATGTAGTCTTTTTGGTGCATTCTACCTAGTGCTTAAAGTTAAAGAACCATGATGGAGCTATTGAAACTTGAAAGGCTCCTCAAGGCCCCAGTAACTAGATTCTTAGTAATAACAGTCATCCGCAGCCTCTCAACTGATCGATCGAAAGGTTGTTACAAAACTTGTTGGTTCCAGACCATGGCACTTTCTCCAGGTGGAAAACTTGTATTTGTTTTTCACATATAACATTTAATGTGTAGAATTATTTAGAAGTCACTTAATATTACAAGTTACGTGTAAGCACCAGGCTTACATGTAAAAAGTTTATTTTTACCTTATATAGGCTCAGAGCTGCTGTGCCAACCTCTACAATAGAGTCAAGAGAGAATTGGAATATATATTTCCAAATGAAAAAGTACTTGAATGTCACAGCCAGATTCAAATGTGCTAAAGGACAGGTTGAGTTTCCTGTCCCTTTATTCCTCATTTGCCTTGTGGAGGTTGGCAGAAGTCAGGCATGAGTTAACCATGCTTCAGGGTGTCAGCCAGCTAGCCAACAGACTGATGAATTGGTGTCTCTGCTCTGCCTTCTAGGCTGGAAGCCTTTGCAGCCGAATACTAAAGACTCCAGAGAAGGTTTCTTTCCTCTTTGCACTCTCTACTAGAGCCCTTAAACAAGAGTGTGCCTCAGTTTCATGGAACACTAAGATCACTTCCTTCCCTGAATGTGCCAAGGGTCATTATGTTCCCCTTTGAAAGTGCCCTAGAGGACCCTGTAACCTGTACTAAAAAGAGTCTGTTGTTGCACCCATCAGGAGTTTTGTTGAAATCTTAGGATTATAAAACACTAATCATGAGAGTATTTGGAATGAGGACTGCCAGTTATATATTTATTAAGTCCAAGCTAAAGCAACTTGATCTAATCTGTATAAATGGCTCTCCACTATGAATGCGCGGGCACCTTTCATTGTGTGCATTGAGGTTGTTAGTGGAGCCTGATGTTTATGCTGCTGGGTGCTCTGCAGAAAACCTACAGACAGAAATGGATGGAAGGACAGAGATTTACTTACAAGCTTTGGCCAGTATTGGGAAGAGGGAAATTCTCAGTCAGCAGGTGCTATCATTTATAGAAAGATGCACCTAAAGCCAGGACATATGAATGTGTATATTTAATTATGGGCCTTAATTACCAGAATTGGGTGGCAAATCTTTCTCCTGGTCCATGGGCCAGTGCTTTTGGGGCTTCCTTCCTTCCTTTCCTTTTTTTTTTTTTTTAAAAAAAAGATTTTTATTTATTTATTATATATACAGTGTTCTACATGCATGTATGTCTGCATGCCATAAGAGGGCAGCAGATCTCATTGTAGATGGTGAGAGCCACCATGTGGTTGCTGGGAATTGAACTCAGGACCTCTGGAAGGGCAGTCAGTGCTCTTAACCACTTAGCCAGCTCTCCAGCTCCATGGGGCTATCTTTCTTTACTCATTGTTGATATATCTTGGAGGGATCCTAATTCCTAGGGCCCCATTACACATCTCAAGTAAAGAGATAACTGACTTGTTACAAATTTCTAGAAAAATGGTGAGTGGGTTTTGTATTTACTCCTGAGCTGTCTTTTAGAGCGTGTCAGTTGTGAAATTTTGAGATTGATTGCATTGCATCTGGGAATGGAGTTTCTGAGTCCTCAACTTTAAAGATTGTAGTTCATGGGCTTTTTCTGACCACCTCTCTAATTGGAAAGGATGTTTATTCATTAAATTCATGGGTCCCATTTCTTTTGAGAATGATTTGGGTGCCCAGACAGTTAGTATGAACTGTGTCCTAGCCAGCCAACCGTTTCCTTCTGACATATGAACACTTTTATCATGTACCTGGTAACTTTAAGTAAGCTGTGCTTTATAATCCTTATAACAGCTCTTCTTCATGGTTGATGCCACGCCCACATTCAAATGACTTGTGAGAGACCAGAGTCAGTTGTTGGGTAGAACTGAGTTTGGAATCAAGCTTTGCCTCAGTAGAAGGCCCAAGCATATCCCATTACCTCATATAGCTCCTTCCAGGAAACCATGTGTTCTCTGAAGGCTGTGTGAAAATGGGCTTACCTTCTTAATAGGAAAATCCGTCCACTCTAGTGGGCCTCTGTGGAGTCACAATGGTTGAAGATTTTGTGGTCTGTGAGTTGGACAGCGGTAGGACTGCTCAGTTTGTCCTGCTTTGATAAAACTTAAAGCGGGTGTGGGGGCTCCTTACCTTCAGTGTCTGATAACAAGCAATTTTTCAATTTTTTTTTTTTTTTGAGACAGGGTTTCTCTGTAGCTTTGGAGCCTGTCCTGGAACTAGCTCTTGTAGACCAGGTTGGCCTTGAACTCACAGAGATCCGCCTGCCTCACAATTTTTCAGTTTCTCACCACTCACTGTGTGTCCCAACAACACAAGGGCAGAAGTCACAGGCCTTAGGATCTAATTCTACCAGACTGCCACTCACTTCAGAGGCCAGCTGCAAGTTCCAGGTCCTCAGCCTTTCCTCACCTTGATTGTATGTTTAGAGGATCCTGCAACCCCATCTCCTGGGTTTCATAATTTGCTGTAATGATTCCCATACTTAGGCATAATGGATTGAGTCATTGGCCATGGTTAGCCAACCTCAATCCAGTGTTTTTTTCTGTTCTTGGGGATGTAGGATAGAGTCAAAATTTTCCAGCTGTCTAGTCATAACTTTCCCTCCTTTGCATCTTACTTATGAACAAAAGAATATTTTTGTTTTTAATTTATGTTTATGAGTGTCTTCCCTACATGTGTGTCTGGGTACCATGTGTGTGCCTATATCCCACGGAGACCAGAAGAGGGTATTAGATCCTCTGTAACTATTACAGGATGCTGTGAGCCACCTTCTGGGTTCTAGGAATCCAGCCTACGTTCTCTGGAAGAGCAGTAAGTGATCTTAACCACTGAGCCCTCTCTCCAGTCTCAAAAAGGCATTCTTATTACCAGGAAGGTTTCTCAGAAGTTTTAGGAGTTCTATACCAGGAATATGGGGAAAGACCAAATATTTTATTTTGTCTCAGTATGTAAAGTCAATAAGCCATGTTTTATAATTTTCAATTTCTTTTGGTGTGTTCAATTCTGTTGTATTTTGAAAGAAAAGGCTATCCATTGTATAGCATATATTTGGTTGGTGGAAATTCCAGAAAACAATTTTAGAGAAGCTTTTAACTGTGCCCATTAGCCTTGCCAATTAGCTGTAGTTTCACAGAGAAGTTGCATTTCCTTTACTCTAAAAGTGACTCATCAACTAGGTTATATAAATATTAAGAAGTGTACATGTGGTTAATGAAGCCTTTTTGTGTGTGTAGTCAATGTATGTGCATGGTATATGCAGGTGCGTAGTTGTGGAGGCTAGAGGACATTGGGTATTCCTCTGTCACTCTCTGCCTATGCCCTTGAATAGACAGGGACTCTCACTGACCCTCAAGACCATGGTTTTGGCTGACTGTCTGGCTTTTTATGTATGTGCCTGGGTTTTCAACTCAGGTCTTTATGTTGGCGTAGCAATTGCTCTTCCCCACTGAGCCATCTCTCCAACCCATGAAGAAGTTTTGAAAGACTGACCTCATGTCTCGTTATCTTTATTAAGTAATCTTGTCAGAAACCCCAACATGTTATTGTCACCCATCCAATTTGGCTCTTCATTATTTGTCAAGTTATTACTGTCCTTGCAGTCTTGTGTGAGTAATGACAATATTGCTAGAATTTTGCAGAGGTGTTGAGTTATCACAGCCTGCTGTGCCTGGCATCAGTGGATTGGTTGGGTTTCAAAGTTTACTTGATTAATAACATCACAGACCTTTAAAGGAGGGTGATAATGACAATGTTAGAGTTGGTGCATAGCCTTCCCACCATGAAATTTATTAAGGGTAGTATTTTGTTCTTGCCCAATGCACTTATGTCTCTGTAGCCTTTGAGGAACATGCATTCAAAGAACTTCACCTGCTGGAAAGTGCCCATGTGTCTTTAGGCAGCCACCCAGGGTCATGAGCTCTGTAGAGCTTTCACTTAAGCCTGCTTGTTTGGAGAGCAGTGACTACAGGAGACCACCAACTGCGTGCAGTAGCTTCTCACTGATTGTCTCTTGTTGGCTTCTCAGCAAGGTTTTTTTTTTTTTTATTGAGGGCTCTGCAGGTTGGAATCCAGATCTTAGTCTCATTGCTACTAGTTCCTTTTGGTTTCAGAATTTATTTTTGCTTCTGGAATTCAAGTTTTGAGACCCGTGAGTCCCTCCTGTAATCAGTAGCAATCTTAGACCACAGTTAAGCCAAGATAGGAAGCACTCCTGGCTAAATCCAGTTCTCATAGGTTCTCAAGCAGTGACAATTGCTCTCTAGCTACATTTTGTTCACAGGGGTGGTAATCTGTAACAAAGGGTTACCAGGCCCAAGTGTCAGTGCCAAGATTGAGAAACATTGGCCCATAGGAATACACTGCCTGGATTGGGTTATTATTTTCTTCAAACTTGTCCAGACCAGGTTCATTGGAGAATAGCCCTGCTTATTTTCAAGCAGTACTGGATAGAGTGAAGCAAGAACCCTTTGTAAAAGATGTTCTTAGCACAGTCACACAAATAGGATCTAGAACCAGCTGAAGGCACTCTGGGACTCTGGACTTCCTGTCTCTTCAAAAGAGGAGGTTTAACCCACATGAAGTGGCTCATGCCTGTAATTCTAGAGCTTGGAAGACTGAGGCAGGCAGTTGCCTCTAGTCTGAGCTACTAGACCAACCTGTGCTACAGGGTATGTTATAAAAATTCTAATTGTTCTTAATAAAAACCTGGAGTCAGATATAAAGGGGTGAAAGCTGGGAGATCAGAGAAGCAGTGCAGCCAGTCACTAGAGACACCTTTTTTTTTTTTTTTTTTGGTTTTTCGAGACAGGGTTTCTCTGTGGCTTTGGAGTCAGTCCTGGAACTAGCTCTTGTAGACCAGGTTGGTAGAGACACCTTTTACCTCTACCGAATTCTCATATCCTCAGTCTGCGTCCTCAGACTGACTGCTTCAGACTGCTCTGAGCTCCTGTCTCCTCCCACCTTATATTCCTCTCTCTGCCCAGTCGTATCACTCCTGTCTCCACCTCCCTAGTGCTGAGATTAAAGGTTTGGGATCACCTTTGTGTTATCTCTGTTTCTCTTTTAAACTGGGTCAGTGTAGCCCAGTATAACCTTGAACTAACTAACAGAGGTCCCTCTGTCTCCCGAGTTCTGGGATTAAAGGTGTGTGCCACCACTCCTTGGCCTCTGGTGACTTAGCTCTGCAGTCTGATCTGGCAAGCTTTATTTGTTAAAACACAAAAAAGGTCCCTACAGGGTAAGACACCATTCAAAAAACAAAATGAAAAGTTATATGGTGTAATTGCAACATAAAGATTTGCCAGGTACTTGGCATCTGTGGGTGCTTACTGTCTATCTTCCATATTTGCTTGTGTGTGATAATGCAGTTTGTGGTAGGAAGGTAGATAACTCTTAACCACTGTTTGCAAAGATAGGGTTAAATAAAGTCTTGTAGAAACTCTGGATTTTGAGCAACTGACAACTCAGTAACAGGATGTCTCTGTGGTTATCCTTGTTTTCCCCATGAGTTTGTTAAAGATACCAGATTCTACCTATTTAGACTTCCTGTGAGTCTTAGAAGTAATTGTTTTGAGAGCCAGAGGCAAATAAATCATTTGTCTCTGTCTTCCTTTGAAGTCAGCTATTCTCCCAGTCTTCATGAATCTTAGTCTGTGAGGATAGATGTTAAACATGCAATTGTGTAAGTCACTATTCAGCTGGCATACGTGTTGCCAAGGAGACACATGAGATGTATGAGAGGGGGTTAGTACAGGGAACTCTTAAGTTATTCTCGAAGTTTAAGGAACTCGAAGAAATGCTCAAGTTGGGCTGCACTGACCAGGAGGGAACACAGTGGGCAGTGACAAATGTTTTGTGGACTCTCTGTGGGAAGGGAGCCTTTAGAAGAGAGGAGCCCAGCGTCATGGTAGCACATGTTGTGAGGTGAGGCTGTAGACAAGAATGAACACTAATCTTGTAAGGCCTTGGAAACCATGGTGAGCACTTGGACTGTTATTACGGTTATGTCTTATTACATTTTACATGCTAAGAAGTTTACTAGGTCATATGTGTTTCCTGATTTCTTAATTTCTATAGGATCAAACTGCCTACCTACATGTAGATGTGTTTGCTGTGAAAATAGTGTGAATATATATGTATTCATGTTTGTGAGTATAAATGGCACTCAGAATAACCTTGGGTGTCATCATGTCAGGGAACATGATGGCAGGCAGGTGCTTGAGTGGTAGCTGAGAACTGCAGGCTAAAAGAGGGACTCTAAGCTTGGCATGGACTTTAAAAAACCTCAAAGCACACCTCTAGTGTCACACTTCCTCCAGCAAGGCCACACCTCCGAATCCCCGCCCCCTTCTAGTCCTTTAAAATAGTGCCACTCTCTGGTGACTAAGCATTCAAATATATGAGCCTGTGGGGACCATTCTTACTCAAAACACCACAGATTTTTTTCCCCCTAAGGAAACTTCTGTGGTAGTAATGGTCCAATACATGTGTTAGTATTTATGAATGGAGAAATATGCTAATAAAATTTGAGATTTCTTTTCGTGGTGCTTGAAAGCAATAATAGCAGTTAATGATGCCACTTCTTCTGAAAGTCAGAATCCATTGTTACTCTTGTTGTCCGTTTACAAATGGATGCCAAGAAATTCTTAGCTCCTGGTTTTCAGTTGGATGACTTCTTGCCCACATTAACAGAATGCTCCTGAGTGCCTGTTAGCAAGTTGCTGTGTTTCAACTTGATTAGCCATTTCAGAGTAAAATATAAATACAAGTCAGAGTAACTCAGTTGTAGAGTTCAGAATGTGCACAAGGTCATGAGTATAATAAAAATGGTTTATGAGCTGTACTGGGGCATAGCTTCAGGCTCAGTAAGTTTTTAGGATTAGTAAATAGTAAATGATTAAGCAAGAACATTTCCAGACCAAGGAGAGAAGTGTAGGCTGTGAATTTTAAGCCATTTTATAGCTTGTCACTATAGGGCAGAGACAACAAGGAATTTTAGGTAAAGTCCAGGCAGTTTTGTTAGTGGTGGTTAAACAGCAAGTTAGTGCAAAGCAGTCAAGAGCGAGAAACTTTGGAGTATGTAGAGTGTATGAAGGATGAATCATTGACATTTACTGTGACCTTTTGCATGTTTTTGCTGGCTTCCATTTGGTTTCCTTTAATGTTAGTGTCAGGAAGACTGTTTGCACTCAGCATTTACTAAGTGTAGGATGACTATAAAATTGCTCCATTAATGGTGCAGGAAGTTATGGGACACTTATTGCTAGTAAGTGGTCAGATTTGTCAAGGTTAAACAAGTCACTTTGGGCTAGTAGACTCCTTATTTGGAAAAATTAGTAGTTTCCTAATAAATAATGCACTAAAAGTAACCGTCCGCAGTTTTCCCACTATGTATAAGGGATTTGAGGGTGTCTGTATTAGAGGAATCACTACTGCTGCTTTGTGCTGTACTGACTTGTCCGCAGTATATTTGTTTAATCCTCCTGGGTAGATACTGGTGGCATCACACTTGTGAGCTGAGGAGAGTCACTGTCTGAGCTCACATAGGGCTACACCGAAGCTGCTGTGCAACCTACTTTCCCACTTTCCTGCCACACTAAATCTAGGGAGATGGGAAGTGTTTGTTTTGGAAGGCTTTCTAAATAAACAAATAAAGATACTTTCATGCCTGTGGGTGTTTTGCCTGCCTGTATATACAGGCGCCACGTGCATACTGTGCCTGGGGAGGCTAGAAGAGAGCATTAGATTTCTGAAAACTGGAGTCACAGACGGCTGTGAGCTGCCCTGTGGGTGCTAGAAAACTGAGTCTGTGTGCTTTGCAGGGCCAGCCAGTGTTTTTAAACACTGAGCCATGTGTCTAGCCTTCGAAGGTTAACTTTCTCTGTAGTAGTGGAATTTTGTTTTTAAAAACTATTATCTGGCTAGAACTTATTCTTTTTTTTTTTCTTTCTTCCAAGACAGGGTTTCTCTGTAGCTTTGGAGCCTGTCCTGGAACTAGCTCTTGTAGACCAGGCTGGTCTCGAACTCAGAGATCCACCTGCCTCTGCCTCCCGAGTGCTGGGATTAAAGGCGTGCGCCACCACTGCCCGGCGCTAGAACCTATTCTTAGAAATCTTTTCTTAGTGTGTAATCACTTGGTCTTCTTAATTGCAGAATGAACTCAAGTAACTTCCTCAGCTTTCTTGAGCTCATGAGAGTTGAGGCGGGCATATTGCTAAAGCACACCCCAGGATGTCCAAAGGTCTCTTTTCCTTACACCTCTGAAGAAGGCAAGCTGATCTGTTTCCCAGAGTACTAGTTGTTGTTCACTCTGCTGCTGACTTGGTTGGCAGATTCGAGGTACATCTCTGGATGTAGCGTTTCACTTAAACACAGTGATGCTAGCCATCTGCCTGTGATGCTGAGTCAGTCTTGGCCAAGGAAGGTTTTCTGACTTGACTGTTTTGTGACTGAAGCCTTGGGTCAGGGTTCGATAACCTGGTTCTGCCAGCTACTGTGCTGCAGGACTGGAAACCCTCTCACCTTCCTCTCTACCCAGCAGGCTGGGTGGTGAGAATGAAGTGAGAGGTCACCTGAACTTTTGGGTCACGTGGATCGGAAAGATGATTGATGATCGCCCTCAGAGTCATGAGATTGTATTTGAAGATCTTAGATTAGATTTTAGGCTTCTGGGTTAGTTTTTCTTTTTTTTCTTTTGGGGGGGGTTAGATTGCTTAGGCATTACATCAACTGTGTTTAATCTTACTTTTTTTTCCTCCCTAGTGGTATGTGTGCAACAGAGAGAAGTTATGTGAATCACTTCAGTCTGTCTTTGTTCAGAGTTATCTTGATCAAGGAACACAGATCTTCTTAAACAACAGCATTGAGAAATCTGGCTGGCTATTTATCCAACTCTATCATTCTTTTGTATCATCTGTTTTTAGCCTGTTTATGTCTAGAACATCTATCAACGGGTAAGTGAATATTAGAATTTTCACCTCTTTTATTCTCAGGCTTAAAAAAGGAAAGAGGGAAGTTACCTTGTTCTAGATACTGCCTTAACCACAACACTCCTGCTTGTCAAAACTGATATTGAAAGCCTTGTGTACCTAGATTTTTAAAATTCATTGTAACTGTGCAAGTAGCTTTATTAGCCTGTATTTCTATGGTGGGAGGCTTCAGTTCATTTCCTGTTCTGATGGACATAGGAACTACTAGGAGATGGTGTTAGAAGGTAGGTTATGAGTTGGTTGCTTCTGAGAGTCTATGTTTTCTGTTTTTTTTCTTCCTCTTTTTATTTTGAGATGGTTTCTCTGTGTAACAGCCCTAGCTATCTGGGACCTCGCTCTGTAGACCAGGCTGACCTCAAACTCACAGAGATTCTCCTGCCTCTGCCTCCACAAGTTCTGGGGTTAAAGATATGTACCACCTCACCCAACTGAGGATCTGTGTTTTTAACAGACTTCTGCTAACTGTGGGCTTTGGAATAGCAAAGACTTGAGACCAAGCCCTCAACTGGAGGAGGCCCTTATGCTGAAGGAAGGCCTTAAGCCCACATCCCACAGACAAGTTTTGAGGGGATCTGACTATCCAGCCCAGCAGTAGGCAACAGCTGTTTAAAGGATCTGGCATTTGTTCTTACATAATGTCAAGGCTTACCAGGAAGTTTGGTTCCTTCATAAATATCTACAGAAAAGATATTATAAATATCATTTATCACTTCTTAGTTAGATTTTTAAATGTGCCCAAGGCCTTACAATGAAGAAAGCCAAATTTTGGCAATCGGTCATGATGCTTTTCTTTTTCCCTTGAGGTTTGGATCAAGTTTCTACTAATAAGTTTCCGGACCGCCTGGCTATCATCTAGTTCTTAAATATGTTTTCAGGCACACAAGCCATCCGTCAGGGTTTCTTGCTTAATTTTTTCCCCTTGTTTATATGAACTTGGTTTATGTTGCTTCAGTAAACATTTGAGATTTTGTATTGAGAGTTAAATTTATACAACCTGGCCTGTTTTGTCCTAAAAATTGGTTACACTGATTTTCTGTCATGCCATTCATTCTTTATTTTCTTGAAATCAAGCATGGCACTATTGCAGAGATTCTTTTTTTTTTTTCTTTCTAATTTTTTATTTTTCAAGACAGTTTCTTTATGTAGCTCTGGCTGTCCTGGAACTTGCTCTCTGTATGCCAGACTGACCTCAAACTCACAGAGATCCACCTGCCTCTGCCTCCCAATTCTGGGATTAGAAGCGAGCACTACCACCTTCTGGCATGCCGAGATCCTTTATGGGAGTTCTCTACTCTTTGAAAGTGATAAAAGGTGGAAATCTTTTCTTTAAAAAGTGCTTTCAGGGTTGGAGAGATGGTTCAACAGTTACGAGCTTTGGCTGCTCTTCCAGAGGACCTGGGCTCAGTTCCTAGCACCCACAAGGAGCTCCAGTTCCAGAGGATCCAACACCTTCACACAGACATACGTGTAGGCAAAACACTAATGCACATAAAATAAATAACTTTTAAAGAAAGTGCTTGCATCAGTGCTTTGCTTCTGGACATTTCTAATTAAAATTACTTTTTCTTCTACCTGTTGAAACCCACGTAAATTCCTTACTGTAGAATTTTGCATTTTGACCAAAGAGGCAGCATAATAGTACATGCCATTGTTTTCCAGTACTGTAACTCTTCTGCCTCCACCCTTTTGTTTTCATGTAACCTTGGTATGTTGCCCAGATTGGCCTCAAACCCCTGTTACATACTGTTCTGTGTGCCTTGCTTATTCTACAGTTATTATTATTGTTTATTATGTGTGTGCATGTGAATGTGCATTGCCAGGGCATACCAGTGTGGAGGTAGTGGACAGATTGTGGGACTTGATTCTGTCCCACCGTGTGGGCAGGGGGTTGAATTTAGGTAGTCAGGTTTGGCCCTTTACTTACTGAGCCATCTCACCGCCACGCCCTGCCCCCACCCCTTGTTAAACTTAGTGTCTCTTGTCCTCAGTTGTGAACCCACTGGTATTTTCCACCGTGCAGTGGTACTCACTGCAATAGAAATAACTACATAGTTATGGTGAAACCTTCTTGAACCAAGATGCTTATCAAAGTTCTTCATGGTAGAAAGAAGGCAAAGAGAGAGTTGTTTTGTGTTGTTTGGTTTTGTTTTTGCATAGTGTCTTGTATGTGTCTCTAGCTGGTCTTGAACTTGTGGCAGCCCTCTTACCTCTGCCTCCTCACTGCTAGGATAACTGCCTTCACACCCAGTTTAAAAGATTTTCTTTTCTTTTTTTAAAAATTGGTGGTACTGGGATTTTACTCCCTTATACAATTGGGGCAAAATCTCCTACTAAGTTATATCCCTTGAGAAACCTGATAGCTGTTTTCAGTTTATTTATATTTATTTATTTTGGTTTTTCAAGACGTGGTTTCTCAGTGTAGCTCTAGACTTCTGGAACTTGCTCTGTAAACCAGGATGGCCTTGAACTCACAGAGACTTGCCTGCCTCCTGCCCCCAAGTGCTGGGATTAAAGGCACGCCACCACGCCCAGCTTGTTTTCAGTTTATTTTATAAGGAAGAAACACAGCTCCTCTGTAGAGTTACGTCTAGAGAGACTTGGCTAGAGAATCTAGGATGATTATGAAGGACTGGAAAGAGTGGAGAACATTCTCCACAGTGTTTCCCAGAGGCCTGATGTCAAACTAGTGCAGTGTCTCCATGTGTACTTGGATAATTCTGTTGTGCTTGCTAAACGGTGTAGGGCATTTAACTTCTTAGGTCATGCTGAACTTCTTGAAGGGCAGAGTTAGTTGACTCTTTTTGACACTCTTTTTTATGGATCCCCTTTGCTCATGTTCTTTGCAGATAGGGTAGTGTTTCCCTCATTTCTTTTTGGTGCCTTTAAACATAGACTTTCGTGCGTTAATTTTGTGAGCTCTGACCTCAGATGATCTCTGGCCCTATAATTTTATAGTAACATGACAGGCTTCTTCACATCCCAGGGAGACGGCTTGGGAACATGTTTTATAGCTGGGAAAGTTTTAGGCATAACTTTGTGACTTATTTTGGTTCTATGGCATGAAGTCAGAATCAGGCTGCCTGGAGCCCTTCTGCTTGACTGGATCCTGCGTGGATTTTGCACAGCCATTTCAGCAAGTTTAGCCCCTTTTCTTACATGTGCTTGTTTTCCCTCTAGCAATGAAAACAATGGGGATTAGTTATGTCTCTTATGAGATACGACTTTCTTTGCTAAAAAGTTCTCAACAACATGCTTAGCGGTCTCTGGGGTTTTCTCGGTTCCTGCTCCCCAGTCTTTTCAGCATTTATGTGAGACAGAAGATTTACTGTAAATATATTATTGAATTTTGTTCAACTCTCTTATGGCTTCAATGGCAAAAGAAGAGAAGGAATTTATTACATCAGCTCCATTTTTATTACTGTTCTTGAAGCTGGTCTTACTGCAAGCACCGTGTTGTGTGCGTTTTCACAGCCATTGAACAGTAAACCTAGTTTACATTCTGATTTTTTCTAGAAAGTGACAAAATGGTGCAGATTTCTGTGCTGCTGGTACCAGTGGTTTTCCATGATCTGAGGAGGAGCTGCATCAAGCTGCTTCAGGTTGCAGAGAGAATCTTAAAAGTGGGCTGCTGGCAGCTGCAGGCTTTCAGCCTTGTTGAAGCAGTAATAGCTCCTTAGATTTTGTAAGTCTGAGTTTCACTGCATTTGAAGAAAAGGTTTAAAGGAAGTTGGAGAATTTTTGCCTCAGACAAACCAGGATTTAAGAGCAAGAAGGGAGTAAGGAGTGCATGTCTTTGAGGCTTGTTTGAGCTGCACCTGCTTTTCTCTGGGCTCTTTCGGTCTCCACTTCTGTCAGTCTCTTTTTATTTTTATCTTGTCAGTCAGTACTGTCAGTTTGAAGTTTTTTTTTTAAGGACCTTTAATAAATTATAGGTTTCAGCTAATTGTAAAACAATCTACCTGAATATGGATCCACTTCCTTAATGCCAGTTGGCTGATCTTGCAAGGGTTGCTCTTTTCCTCTTTTAAAATGATTGTATTTTTAGTGTACTTTAAACTCTTTAATATAAAGCTATTTCTTTTTTCCTGTCACCCGTTGTTGAGTCTATCGTCCTAGAAGGCATGCTTGACTCCTCTGCCTGGTACTGCGGTCTGACTCCACTGGCCTGGCATCTTTGCCTTTCCTTTCTTCTTTTCTTCATATTTTGACTTCAGTTCTCACTTCCATTATTTCATTTCTTCTTTAGTTCTCCTTACCATGCATTTTGGAATATCATTTGCAACTGAAAATCATGATATCGTTATATGATATGTTAGTGAATTTGCTTTTTAGTCATAGAAGATAACTTTATTTTAATCATATAATAATTTCACAAAGTCAGAATTTTTTTTGGTGCTGTTTGCTCTGTGTGTACGTAGAAATATTAATACGTGTAGACTTCAACTCTTATCCTTTTCCCCCAGGTTGCTAGGAAGAGGCTCGATGTTTGTGTTTTCACCAGATCAGTTTCAGAGACTGCTTAAAATTAATCCGGACTGGAAAACTCACAGACTTCTTGACTTAGGTGCTGGAGATGGAGAAGTCACAAAAATCATGAGCCCTCATTTTGAAGAAATTTATGCCACTGAGCTTTCTGAAACAATGATCTGGCAGCTCCAGAAGAAGAAATACAGGTACCAATTTTAGAGGTGTGCTGGGGGTACTGGATACATTGCTTATAGGTACCAGTTTTAGAGGTGTGCCAGGGGTATTGGGTATGTCTTGGTTTTAGATGGATTTTTTTCTTTAAAGTGTATATATGTGTGCTTACATACATTTGTGTGTGTGTGTGCGTGCGCATGCACGTACTGTATATGTGTGTGTCACTGGGGATTGAACACAGGGTCTTGTGCTTGCTAGGCCAGCACTCTACCTCTGCACATATCCTAGTGATAAGAATCAGGAACAGCTTTCCATGGTTTTAAGAATTAAACACAAATCATTGGGAAACCAGAGAAAAGGAATTTCCCATGGCATCATTTTTCTGAAGCAGGGCACTTGTCATCACAGGGAACAAGCATGAGTGAGAGACAGCTTGGAGCAGGCAGTCACATATGAGGCCTGTCCACTAGGTCAGATCTGGCATGTCCAGATATTTTGTATGTTTAAATTTTTTTTTTTTGGTAAAAATATATGTAACAGAAGATGTACCATTTTAATCATTTTTAAGTTTCTAATTAGGCCAGTGGTAGTGGTTCATTTGTATCATCTGTCCTCATAACTTTTTCATCTTCCCTACAACACTCTCAAATAGTCGTCTGTGATTCATCCTTCTTTCCAGTTGATAATGACCTTTCTGCTTTGTATGAATTAACTATTCCATGTACTTTATCTTGGAGGAATCATAGGAGCACCCATGAAAGCCTTTTGACTGACTTATTTCATTTAGCATATTGTTTTGGTGGTTCATCTATGTTGTAGCTTGTACTTCAGTTTTCTTAGTACTGAATTTTCAGTTACTCCACACTATTTTACGGACGTTTGGATTGCTTCCAACATTTGTCTTAGTTACTTTATGTTGCTGTACTAAGATACGGTGACCAAGGCAACTTATACAAAAAAGAGTTTATTGGGCTTACAGGTTCATAGGGTGAGTCTGCGACCATTCTGGTGAGCATGACACTGGAGCAGTACCTGAGAGCTCACGTGTTGAAATAACAACAATGAAGCTGGGAGAGAGAACTGGGAATGGTGTGAGCATTGAGAAGCCTCAAATTCTACCCCCAGTGACACCACCTTAAACAAGACCACACCTCCTAGTCCTTCCCAAACAGTTCACCAACTGGGGACCAAGTATTCAAATATATGAGCCTACTGGGGGTCATTCTCTTTCAAGCCTCCACAGTCATTGTGAGTAATACATGAATGAATGTAAATGTCTAAGTCCCCCCTTAGGTATACGCCTAAAAGTGAAATTGCTAGATCACATGTTAAGTCTATGGTTTTTAATTTTTTAAAAATATTTTTTATGTATATAATACTTTATCGGCACATATGTCTGTGTACCATGTGCACGACTGGTGCCCACGAAGGCCAGAAGAGGGTGTTGGGATTCCCCAGAACTGGAGTTTCAGATGATTGTGAGCCACCATGTGGGTTCTTGGAATCAAACCCAGGTCCTCTATACCAAGTGCTCCAAACTTCTGAGCCAGCTCTATGCCCTCTAAGCCCGGCTTAATTTTTTTGAGAATTCCCTGTATCTTTTCCATAGCACTTATACCAATTACATCCACACTAACTAATTTCTTCTGTCTCTGACAGAAGTTGGACCCCACCCCCTACCCAAACAGCTGTCAGTAATGATGGGTATAAAGTGTCAAGTTCAGTTTGTAAACTGCCTGGTGCTT
>JAQHUG010000016.1:13589012-13605013 GCA_028555095.1 Dicrostonyx torquatus | reverse complement strand
TTCTGGTAAAGATTTGTAGACCAGGATATGGAGCCCAGGGATTAGGGTGTAGTCAAGGGCTGTTGGCTGGGCTTGAAAGAGTGTTGGCAGGTGGTGGGCACACAGCGTCTTACCTGGGGTCCCTAGATCCAGCCTGGCTTCTGATAAAGTCAAAGTCTTCGTCCAAAGTTGTAGGCTGGGATATAAAGCCTAGGGGAGGGGCTCCCTAATTGTTTCCTTAATGTTATATTTGAATCAGAGTTCAAATGATGCAATACCAGTGATGGATGTATCTCCTTAGTCACCTTCCACTATCATTTACTGGAGGAGCTAGGTTGTTTGTTCTGACAGTTTTCCAATCTTGACTTTGCCCTTGGTACCTGGGCAACCTGACATTTTCATGACAGAGTCTCTCCCTCCTCCCGTCCCACCACATGTCATTCCTTAAAAAAATCTTTCTCTCTGCACTTGTTTCTCTGCAATCTCATCTAGTTCCTGAGTTTAAAAACACACTGACTGCTGTGTGTGGATAGCTTTGGTCTGAGCTGCTCCCTCGACCTGCAAACTCAAATCCTGTTTTTCTCAATGCCATCTCTACCATATGGCTAATAGGCCCCTCAGAATTGGAATGTCCAAAATGGAGCTTCAGTGATTCTTCTGCAACCTGGTGCTTGGGTGCTTTCCTACTTTTTTACATGCTCAAACCCAAATCCTTGTCACCATGTATGACTTCTCTCTCTCTCTCTCTCTCTTGTCCTGTATGCCCCTGCTGGCTGCACCTTTGAACACCCCTGGAAACAGCTGAGTTTCCTAACCCCCACTCCCTGGGACTGAGTCCCCCTCACACCTCTTAGCAAGGCTGGTGTCCCATTCACTGTCCCATCCAAGGAGTTACATATATCCAGTATCCAGTTAGAATAAAAGCCAGAGTAAGACATCCCTGTGCTAATGCCCATCCGGTGGCTCCACCTGCTTCAAAATCAAGGGTGAGTGTTTACCGAAGAGGCCAGCCGCTCCCAGCCTCATCGCCTTCCTTTCTTATCCTTGTATGGTTTATGGGAAAATGTGCAAACAAATCATGCTCTTTTTTTCTTTCTGGAACTTTCTTTTCCCAGATATTCCTGTGATTCATCCCTTCCTGTCCTCAGAACCTCCCTTCCATGTTTTACCATGGCTCCCATGCCTTCACTGCTTCTTTTTCCTCAGTAGCATCCATCATTCCCTGACATAAGCAGAGTTACTAGATTGCCTATTTATTTTCCTCCTGACTCTCTAACACATCAGCAGGGACACAACTCTGCAAACTGCCATATCCTCAGAGTGTAGATAATGCCTGGCCTGCAGTGATGCTCAATAAACATTTGATAAATGAATGCATGAAATAATTATACAGATATAAATATGTACCTTAGCCATGCCTGGTGCTCAGAAAGAGAAGTATCGGTGTTCTCTCTAATTGTCTTGTCTTAGAGAATTCACGGAGGGCTGCAGGAAAGACTTGGGATTTGTAATGAGTTGAGTTAGCCAGGCCAAAAAGGAAGAGGAATCTTCACAAAGGACCTTAACCTGGGAAATCTGACATCTTGGAAGGACAGAAAGAAGCTCTGTGTAGGAGCCTCAGGGAGCGAGGCACAAAGAAGAAGTTGGTACAACCCCTAAAGAGTTTTATCCGAGGAGTAAAAAGAGAGTAAGTGACAGTGACAGGCATAGGCTGAAACTTTGACATTTGACCTCTTTGCTTGTGCACACCTTTAATCCCAGCACTTGGGAGGCAGAGGCAGGCAGATCTCTGTGAGTTCGAGGCCAGCCTGGTCTATAAGAGCTAGTTTCAGAACAGGCCCCAAAGCTACAGAGAAACCCTGTCTTGAAAAAACGACAAACAAACAAACAAACAAACAAATTCTTCACACTCAGAACTTGTTCCAAGCAAAGTTGCATTCAAAGTGTCTGATTTACTTCTCCAAAGATAGTGTGAGGTGAGTACCTGTGTTGGCTCATCTCTGTCAACTCAACAAGAACTAGAGTCACCTGGGAAGAGGGATGCTCACCTGAGGAACTGCCTCCTTCAGATTGGCCTGTAGACCTGCCTTTGGGATATTTTATGGGTTAATGATTTAGGATCCAGCTCACTGTGGGTGGTGCTGTCCCTGGGCCAGTGGTCCTGAGTTGTATAAGAAAGCAGACTGAGCAAGCCATTAAGAGCAAGCTCCATGCCTCTGCTTCAGCTCCTGCCTCCAGGTTCCTGTCTTGGCGTCCCTGGATGAGGGACTGTAAACCGGTAGTCAAACCCTTTCCTCCCCAAGTTGGTTTTGATCAGTATTTTATCACAACAACATAATGCAAGCTCGGACAGTACCACTATCTACCCCATTTAAAACTGAAATACAGGAAAAATTGAAGTACAGAGGTGAAGCAAGATCCCTGATATCACACAACTAATGAGTGGGCAGAAGTGTGACAGAAACTAGACTGTATGACTCTTTAGTCCATGGTTTCTTTTTCTCTTTCAATTGCAACTTTTGGGAGCTATGACTTAGATGCAGTAATACCCACCCGTTTAAAACAGCCATTCTGAGGAGATTGGGTAAGTGTGGATTCTATGTAATACCCACTGCAACCAAAACAGAGAAATTCCCAGCATGGGGACTGGAGTGATAACCTGACAGACAGTTAAAGAGCACAAGCTGCTTTTTCAGAGGACTCAGTTTGATTCCAAGCACCTACTCGGCAACTCCCATCTGTCTGTAACTCCAGTCCCAGGAGGATCTGATGCCCTCTTCTGGCCTCTGCAGGTACTGCACACTCATCAATGCAGGCAAACACTCATACACACAAAACAAAAATAAATAAATTTCCATTATTGTCCTTGAAATTCTCTCATGCTCCTTTGCAGCAAAGCTTCCCAGCATGCCCTCAGAACATCCCAGGTGACTCCTGACTTTGTCACGGTAGATGATTTTTAACTGTTCTGGAGTTTCACATAAATGGAACTGTACAATATATCCTATTTTTATAAATGATACCTGTGCATGAATGTGTTCACAACATGTATGTAGTGACCAGAAGTTGATATTGGGTACCATCCTCAGTTACTCTTCTTACTTTTTGACATAGGCTCTCCCACTTTCTCTGAACTTGGAATTTAACAGTTCAGCAAAATTGGTTGGCCAGCAAGCCTCAGGGATCCTCCTGTTTTTCCCTCCCCAGGGTTGGGATTACAGGCATGCACCATCTTCCTTTCACTTGGGTGCTAGGGATCTGAACTCGGGTCCTCGTGCTTGTGTGGCGAGCACTTAGCCGTGGAGCCACCTTTCCTAGTCCCGTTCCTAGACTCACTCGGTGTGTTGCTTACAGTCATCCTTGTTGCTGCGTGTGTTAGTCACTTGTTCTTTTTCCTGTGGACTCTACAGTGATTACAATAGTTTTCCATTTCAAAATACAGATTGATAGGAAGTGAAAAATGTGGGATGAGGTCTCATGTTCTTCACCCAGTCTCATCCCTCCTTTCCTCTTGCATAGATCCAGGCAGTGACGCAGTCTCCTGTGGCCATTCCTGAGGCAGTTCTTCAGGGAAGCGGTCCCAGTACTTCGTGCACACAGAACATCTTCTGCTCTAGCTGTGGGAATGACCCTGCTCCCGGATAAGTCCTAAGGATGGTTCCCACCTTCTGTGCTTTCATTTCTCTTGTCTCAGGTGGCCTCTTCAATACTCAAGAAATCCTTCCCAGATCTCCAGAACTTTCTCTGTGTGGTATACTCCTTTCCAGTGCCCTTCCCTGGACATCTGACCTCCCATTCAGCCTCCTCAGCTTGCACTGTGGGCTAGAGACTCAGGGTGGGAACAGGAGTGCTGGCCAGACTCTGCTTGTCTGCAGATCTTCTCTCCAAGACCCCAGTCTTCTGATTCCTGCACTCGGTATCTTGAAACCTTTATTTAACGTATTTTGTCTGGCTTTCTGTAGCAGGCTTCCTTGGACTGCCAGTCCCCAAATCATGATGTGGAGACTTATAATTAATTAGGAATGCTCTGCCTTAGCTTAGGCTTCTTTCTAGCTAGCTGGCTGGCCCCGGAGTCTCCCTTTCTTTTCCCTCACTTTCTCTTGAGCCTAGATTCCTCTTCCTACTTATTAGTTCTGTTCACCTGCCTGGCCTGCCCTGCCTATCCCTATACTGCCTAGTTATTGGCTGTTCAACTTTTTATTAGGCCAATCATGTGCCTTAGGCAGGCAAGGTAAAATGAATGCAACACATCTTTACATAGTTAAACAAACGTGGCATAAACAGATGTAAAACAGCTTTATTTAGTTAAACAAATATTCTATTCCACAAAAGTCTTCTAATTGTCTAAGGCAATAGGTTTACTTTTTATTGCTGAGTGGCGATCCACTGGTTCAGTTGAATAGATGCTGTCTTAAACCTTGAACCTGTTGAGCGTTTGGGTTGTTTCCAGATTTGGCTATTACAAATAAGACTGAGCCAATCTTTGTAACTACATGTTTCCATTTCTCTTGGCAAATACCTGGGATTGAAGTTCCCTTTTCCTTTTCTTTCTTTCTTCCTTTTCCTTTCCTTCCTTTCTTTTTTTTTCCTTTTTTTATTGTTAAAAGAAAAATTTACATTTACTTCCCTTGTCCCAGGCCCTCCCGCTCCCCCACTATCCCACCGCTTCCTTAAGATGGGGCAGGGTACCCTGCCCTGTGGGAAGCCCAAGGCCCTCCCCCCTCCATCCCGGTCTAAGAAGGTGTGCATCCATATAGAATAAGTTCCCAAAAAGCCAATACATGCAGAAGAGATAGATCCCTGTGCCATTATCATTGGCTTCTCGGTCAGTCCCCATTGGCAGCCACATTCAGAGTCCGATTTGGTCATATGCTCATTCAGTCCTGGTCCAGCTGGATTTGATGAGCTCCCAATCGATCAAGCCCATGTCTCAGTTGGTGGGCCAGTCCCTCACGGTCCTGACTTCCTTGCTCATCTTCTCCCTCCTTCTGCTCTTCCACTGGACCTTGGTAGCTCAATCCCTTGCTCTGATGTGAATGTGGGTCTCTGGCTCTATCTCCATCCATTATGCGAAATTTCCTCCGGTGGGGATGGATGGATCGGAAGCCCCTTTCTTTCTTTTTTAAGAGAAAGGGTCATGTAGCCCGGGCTGCCCTTGAACTTACCAGGTATCTGAGGATAATCTTGTATTTCTGATTTCCTAGCCTCTCCTTCCTGAGTGCTGGGACTACAGGTGTGTACCTCTGGTGCCAAGTTTACGGTGCTTGGGATCGAACTCAGAGCTTTGTGCTTGCTGGGCAAGCGCTCTCCAGACTAAGTGACAGCCCAAGCCCCTGAAATCCCTTGATTGTAGAGCCCCAAGTATGTAATCTTATAAAACTCTGGCAAACAGTTTTCCCGTTGCAGCACTGCCAACAGTTGCTGTTGCCGGTCTCCCGCTTTTAGGCATGTGAGTGCCTGTGTGAGGTCTCATTGTGGGTTTTGTAAACATGTTTTGTTTTATCCTAGGGATACTAGGAAGGAAGGCGACATGCATAGATTTAAATTTTGCAAACAGCCATCTGTCCTGTCTGCTTATTAGAAACCCCACAAATGGAACTTGTTTTGAGCAGAGCACTGTAGAAAGCGACTCACATGCCGTGGTAGCTTCTGTGTGCTTACTGGACATTTTCATATCGATTTCAAAGAAGTTCAACTCTGTTTTCCCCGTTGGCCTGTCTTCTTACTGGATTATGAGATTTCTTACATCCTGGATCCAGAGCCCACGTGAGAGATAACAGAGCGAGCACTTGAAGCCCTCCTTTGTTCTGGGTGCAATGGAACAGGGCGGTGGTAAGACTAGAAATGGGGAACGAGGAAAGGGTCTTAGACACACGCCGGAATCATTGAGTCATTTAAAATATTTTTGAGGACTTGGAGTCTGTTCCTTTTGCTCCTGAATATTCTTAAATACATTTTAAAATAAAAATTTTAAAAACCTGAATAATTTCTGTGCTTGACTTACCTGCAGGAGACTGTCTCAGGGACCAAGGATGTTCTCCCTTCTCCTGGTCCTCTTTCTGAGCCATGGAGGTGTGTGCCAGAGAGACCCAAGCTCCAGGCAGGGTAAGTCCTGAAGAGAAACACATCTTTCATGGCTTCCACACATTTTAGGGGGATGTAGCTGGATATGTCAGTTGAGGCTCATGATGCATTCAGAAGTGTGTGTGTGTGTGTGTGTGTGTGTGTACATGTGTGTGTACATCTGTGTGCCCATGGGGATGTGTAGGGTATTTAGGGATCTTCACACATGCATACAATGCACTCCGATGGCATTCACCCTCACTTTTCCCCATGTCCCATGGGTTCACTAGGTCCCTCCCATGAGGGAAGTTCATAGTGCCTGTCTTTCCGAGTCTGGCTTTAATTTTTGGTTAACACAATAATCTCTAGTTCCAGCATTTCACCTGCAAATGATATAGTTTCCTTCTTCTCGATGGTAGAATAATGCTCCATTGTGTGTATAGGCCCCACCTTTTCCACCAGTATTTTGATAGGTTTCTAGACTGGCTCCATATCCTGGTAATTGTGAAACATTGCATCACCCCAAACAGATGGGCAGGCATCTCTGTGGTGTGTACCTTAGCTGCCTCCGTGTGACACAGAGTGGCTCAGAAAGTAGTTCTGCTTAGGTTTGTGGGACACCTCTTTCCACAGTGGCTAGACAAACTGACACTCCCAGTGACGCTGTGTGAAGGTTCTCAGTGGGGGCTGTGAACCAAGGTTTTCTCACACCGAGCATAGTTACATAATGATTACAACTCCTGGAAAACCTGAGCGGCTTTTGTTGGGCGCCAGTGGTGGCTGCATTTGCCTTCATGAAGGTCATCCAGTTCAGTTCTCCTCACTTGGCTGATGGCTTTCTTACAGATTTACACCCATTGTTGCAGAAAATGGCGGTGAGTGTTCCATTTTTATTTTAATCAAAGTCCCCTCTACTGGCGCTGTCAATTTGAATGTTTTACTTGATTTTTATCTCTTTGCCTTTTAGGAAGAAATAATAGAGGGAAACTATCTGAATGGTAATGTCCCCAGTCTGTCCCCTGTGTACCTTCTGAGACCTTCAAACAGAATATGGATGTGGTGTCGGTGGAATGATTCCACTTATAGCTGTCTCTTCATTTTGTCCCCCCTGCAGCATTTCTGGATCTCATACAGTTTAGAAGGTAATCTGCCTCCTAGGGGTTGGAAGGGATGGGCTTTTCCCCCTAATAGCTCTTACATGGAATTTCTCACTTGAGAAAATAGTATATGCCCATTGCAAAGAGCATCCACCAGTGTAGTGTTTGAGTTGACTCATCCCCCAAACCCTATTCCTCCATTGCTGTAGCTTAAGACCGAGATGCCTGAAGTGCTTCTGAGGAGGCAACATTCTCCCCAGTGCTGGGGAAGAGAAACATGTCTGTGTTTACTCTACCCCTCAGGCTGGGGCCGGTGAGTGGAGGCCGTACAGCTAGGGAGTGGCAGAGGTGGAGTGTGACTCTGGCACGTGGCTCCAGGGCCTGCTGCCACCTCTGCTCTGTGATGCCCAAGCCCAGATGGAGACTGGGTGGTGTGGAAGTGTTGCCAAGAGACCATTTTCAGCATTAAATCCTAATATGTATTCCATAAAGAAGAGGAAATGGGGCGTTGGGCCCCTGGCAGGAACAGTCAATCACATTAAGATGAGAGGCCCCTGTAAACATCCCTCTTCCGTGAGAACTCCAAAGGGGGTTTTAGGTGTTTCCTTTCAGGCTGTAATTTTATTTATTTACTTATATGTTCATCCATCCAACTATTTATCCAAACAAAAAAGAGATTAGGAAAAAGCTGTCGTGGTTGGGGAGATGGAACAGGCAGTAAGGAGAGACCTGAGTTTGATCTCCGAAGCCTGCATAAAAGTTTTCAGCATGGCGGCACGTGTTTGGAATCCCACTGCCGGGGCAATACAGATAGGAAATTCCTAGGATCTGCTGGTCAGGCCATCTAGCTGAATCAGTGAACTCCTGGCCAATGAGAGAACCTGTCTCAATGATACTTGAGGTTGTCTTTAGGCATCTACACACATGCAAACACACACATCTGTATACACATATATGCACATATATCTGTATGCACACACCCATACACACTTGTATATATAGACATACACACCTACACACACACAATGCACACCTTATAAAGGTATGCACACCCATACACCTTTATACAAACACACATACACACATATCCCTGTATATACAGATATACATACCTATATACACACACATACCCACCTTTAGACACACAATACACCCATACACTTTATACCCATATAAAGGTACATACATATACCTTTATATACAGACATACAACCTGTATACACACACATACAGACACCTGTATACAAACACACATATACACACATATACCTGTATAGATACACATACACACATATCCCTGTATACAAACACATTCCTGTATATGCACACACACACATATATATATATATATATACACACACACACACACACACACACACACTCATGAGCACACCTCCTCTCACTGCACCAGGTGAAGGCAGCTCTTCTTTACATAAAATTCCTAGCATCCCCGGCACATTTCCACCCTCCCCTCTGAGCCTCAGGGCACACAGCCAGGACAGGAATGTTTTCAGGGGACCTGGTCATTGACTTTCTCCCATCTTTCTTTGCTTGAAGCTCACATGTGTGGACTGCAGACCTGTCCCAAAGAGTCCTTGCCTATCTGAACTCACGGAATGTGGCCTTTACCATCCCCAGCCTGCAGGTGTGCATGTGAGACCTGTTCCTACATTCTTCTATCAGTCGTCTTTTAGTGCAAACCAGCTGTGCACCGAGTGGAAACTGTAGGGAATTTACTGATAAAAGAACATCAGGAGTGTATTAGACACTTCTGTTACTGTAACACAGTATCCAAGACCAGGTGCTTCTACTATAACAAAATCTCAAGACAGCAAAGAGGTTTAGAATAAAGGGATGAATCAGAGTTAAGAGTGCTTGCTACTCTATCATGAGGACAGGATTTCAGATCCCAGAAGCTATGCTGGTGGCTCACAAATACCTGCAACTCCATAGCCAAGGAATCTGATGTCCTCCTCAGGCCTCTGTGGGCACCTCTACTAAATGTGCACTTATGCTCACACAGATATATATATATATATATATTAATATATACATACATGAATAAGATAAATTTTTTTTAAAAAGTGTAATTTACTTCATAGTATTAGAGGTTAACAATCCATCAGTATAGTGCTGGCTCCTGCAAAGACATAGTTGAGTGTCTAAACTTGGTAGATGGCATTGCAATGGTGGGCACAGCTATGAGAGGGAAAGATCACATGGGAAGACAGGAATCTGGGGCAGGATTCATGGTCAAGCTCACGTTAATCTTCTCCTAAGAGCTAACCAGTGTCTCATGGGAACTATCTCAGTTTCTCCCAAGGCAGCATCCCATCCCCTCACACCAGGGTCCACCTCTTCGAGGTGGCATCATCTCTTTATGTCACCTTCCTGGGAACCAAACTTATGAGGCATGAATCTTGGGAGATAAACCACATCCAACATGTACACGGTTGTTGGTGACAGCCGTGAACATTTGGCTAGAGCATCAATAGGGCACAGTGGGGGTGTGATGAGTGGGGCATCTTGTCATGGCTGGTGGCTCAGGATGATACCGTGTGACACTGAGGATGGGTTAATACAGTGCCAACACCCCATTACTCTGTTTAGCAATGAAGTCACATCGTGGACTGATGAATAAAAGAACAGCACAGTTCTTTGTTATTTCCAGTTTTACCTTATGTTTTAATAAAAACAGAAATATCAACAGACATTCACAGCAGAACTGCACCCAGAGGGCAGCCTGCTCGATATTTGCTCCTCCAGCTGGAGGGACTGTTTGGTCCATATTGCGCCTGTCTTCATCACTCCTGGCAATGCAATTAGCAGTAAGGTTTCCCATATTGGTAGGATATTGCTGCTACACACACATTGTCACTCAGGTTCTCGACACCCTTGGCAGGCTGGCATAGCTGTAGGCACTGAGAACGAGGTGGAGAACTAGACATTACTCCCACCATCCTGAGGCAGAGACAGACATCAAGTAAATAAAAACTCATCATGAGTAGAAAAAAATGGTGGACACTGCTGAACACTTCTGTGCTAGGTTCCACCGAGAACGCTGTAGACATCTGATTCTTACAACCCCCTGCACGGGTATCTATCACGGTCTCTGTTTTCCAAATGTGAATTCTGAAGCCCAGATGTAGGATTGCCAACTCAGCAAATGCAAATTTAGGATGTCCATGAACTAGAGGAGCAACTCATTTGACAGAGTTCCTGCCTAGCCTGCAGAAAGCCCCAGGTTTGATCCCCAGCACTGCAGGAAATGGGCATGGCTGACACATACCTACAATCCCAGTACTAGGGAGGTGGAGGCAGAAGAATCACAAGTTCAAAATCATCCGTGGCTGCACAGTGAGCTTGGAACCAGCCTGGGACTATATGAGACCCCTCTCAAAAGACAAAGCACAGCACACAAAGATACCATATCTAATTAAGCTGAAGTTCAGATAAGTGTGAACATGGAGATTTGCATCCATGTTATCTGTCTTTTGTACCTACCCAGTGTTTGCCCACAAGCATTATTTCACACTGCCTTCCCAGAGAATGTTTGTGTAAGGAATATTTAAGAAACTGAGGCTGGGTGTACAAATCAGCATCTGAAAAGCTGACACAAGAGGAGTGTGGATTTAGGGCCAGACTGGACTACACAGTGAGATCCTCACTCCCCAAACTGAACACAGCAGCAAGTCCAAAAGTTCCTAATTAAAAAAAAAAAAAAAGGAAGAAAGAAAGAAAGAAAACGAGTCCCCAAATAGCACAGGAAAGGTTTTCAGGGGAGGCTGGTGGCCTGATAAGGCACTTCAGACACAATTATTCATTCTACCTAGGTTTTCTCCTTGCTCAGCACTAGGTTTGCGTGGTAAGACACTAAGGACACACCTGACAGTGGTGGCACTCACCTTTAATCCCAGCACTCTGGAGGCAGACTCAGGCGGATCTCTGTGAGTTTGAGGCCAGCCTGGTCTATAAAGTGAGTTCCAGGACAACCAGGGCTACACAGAGAAACCCTGACTCAAGAAAACAAAATAAAACAAACAAAAAGGAAAAAAGAAAAATGAAACCAGGGACACATAGCTTCTCATCAGAGGCCCACTGCCCCTGGCAGGGACCAGGCAGGCAGCAGAATAGGGAAATCAGGCTGGTCACCTGAAGAGGGAAGCATGCCCAGACTTTTCCATCCACTGCATTTCCTAAGTGGAGTTGGAAACCTGGATTTTGTAAGGAATCCCCCAACTTTACAGTCTTTGCAACCACAAAAGCCCTCACATACAGGATGCTTGCCAGCTGGTGGGCTCTGCCTGGAGTCAAGGGGAGCCCACTGGCTGCTGGCCATGGTGCTGACCTACTGTCCCGGCTTCTGTCCTCACTGACTGACTCTCTCCCGTCCACGGCCAGGCAGTCATGGAAAACCACTTGGAGCAGTATTTGTACCAGCCCCAGAAGCTTCTGGAAGACCTGAGGGACGCTGATGCCCAGCAGTTCCATACTGCCATGAAATGCCTTTTGGAAGACAAGTGGAACCACCTGGTGAGGCGTGCTTGGCATCTCGTGAGGAGAGGCAGGGGCAGTCGGTATTTGCTGTGCCTACCCAGGCTTTGGCCATTCTTGACGCCTTTCTCTCTTCACTACCGCCCAAACTTGGGACTTTAGAACCTGGCTTTTCTTCTCCAGTTTCTCCAAGTTGCACTTTTTTCCTACTCTTTTGGGTACTAAGTGTACTGAGGGCCTTCTAATAGTTTGAGTTGGTAAGAGTCTGAGGGTGATTGCTGTGTTCAGTGGGTGTAGAAAGGACTGCCCCGTCCTTAAGGATGTACAGGATGAAGACAAGCAGCAGCTAACACTGACTACAAAACAAGGTTAACGACATGAATGGCACAGAGAGCAAGATCCCTAAACCCCAGAATGCCCTGAGGCTCCAGAGCTGAGGGCTGGTGCCCATTTATTAGGGAGAGTTGGGTGTGGATCACTGTTCCGAAATGGAGTTGAACCCTTGCTTAGACCCAGTTTACTTAGGTGAACTCAGGATGGAAAGATTATTCTTTTCAGAAAAGACTAGTTTATTTTTCTTTTAATGTGTATGAGAGTTTTGTCTGGTACCCATGGAGGTCAGAAGAGGGCATTGGGTTCACTGGCAGTTCTGGTAGATGTAAGCTGTCCTACATGGGTGCTGGGAATTAAACTGAGTTCCTCTGTAAGAGCAGACACACTCTTCATTGCTGACCCATCTCTCAGCTCTAAAATGTTAAGATTCTTCTTAGTTTTAATTCACAAGACTTTTAAAGTGTATTGAACATTTTAATAATTATATACTTTTTATTTAATTATTTTGATAATGTTAGTGATCAAAACTAGGGTCTTGTGAGTGTTGGGAAATATATATCCCTAACTCCTAATCTGTTCTTACTTTAACATTAGTTATTAAAACATAATAGCCACTAGGTTGCTATGGATAGATTTCATTTTGAAATGAACTTCAGTTTTTAAAATAGCTTCAACTCAAAATCTATTTAAAAATTATGTTGTTTAATGGTTATTGAGGCTTTTCTGTGTACGAGGTGTTTTTGTAAGGTAATGACCAGCAAGGGACCAGTGGCTAAAAATGTTTGTAGGCCATACACCCCCAGTCACAGTTAATTAACTCTGCTATGAGGTATGGATATATGCCAATAAAACTTTATTCACACACACACACACACACACAAGCAATGGGTCAGTTTTGGCGCATTGGACAGATAGCCATCTGTCATTGTTTTAAGGGTTTAATATGCATGGATTAATTTAATCTCCTCCACAACATTAAGTAAGTTAAAAAAAATGTTGCCATTTAAATCCAGGCTTGCTGGCTCATACCTGAAATCCCGGAACTCAGGAGGATTAGGCAGGAAGAGATTTTGACAACATTCTGGACTACCTAGAAAGCTTCGGTCCAGACTGGACTACAGAGTGAAGCTCTGTCTCTGCTCTCACACACGCATGCATGCACACACGTGAAAAAGGGCTGAAGGTTTACCACAGTTGTTGAGTGCTGGTCCAGGATGAACAATATCCTGAATTCCATGCATGGCGCCTGAAATCAAAATAAAAAAATGAGAAACAATCTTGTATTTTATTATTCAGGCGAGGAAACGGAGTCTTGGAGCATAACCTCTAGTGACACTTCTTAGAAAGATTGATTCCAAGGTTGGAAAATGGGTTTCTTCCTGAGGAAGCCATGGTCCTATTTCAGAGTGATGTTTTAAAATTCTATGTAACAAAATACAGAAGATTGCAAAGGAAGCCGATTATCTTGGAGAACACTTAGAGAAAGGCCCAGTACAAACAGTGGTAAATTGTGTGTTTCTTCAACACATTGAGGACTAGGACTCAGCAGCAGGTCTAGTGACTTCAGGAACTCTCAAAAAGTGTTGCTGGTAAAGATCTCAAGATGTCTGCAGTAGCCATAAGGCATTGTAAAAGTGCAAATGACTTCCGTGGTGACAAAGATCCTGCTCCCACTGTGGAGCCTGGACCTTATGGCCACCCCAGAGGAAACACCACAGTCACTTCTGTGCTAATGGAAGAGACATGTGGCATTCCTGCCTTCCACCCAGAGAACGGAAGAGCAGGTGAAAGGCTTGCCTTTGACCCAGAGAAGATGGAAAGGTTTAGAAGTTTCCATACAGCAGCACGATGTGAAACTGTCATCCTGAATTTCTTCATGCTGCCAGATGTGAGCCCCTTCCAGGGCTGTTGAGTCAGGAGGCAGCTCTTGTGTGATTATAATCATCTGAATATGGGACGTGCCCCGTAAGCCCATGGTTCCCAGCTGGTGGGACTGTTTTGGGAGACGGAGCCTAATTGCAGGAAGTAGGTCATGTTGGGGCAGGTTTAGAAGACTATGAACGGTCCCTTCATTTCCATGTTTCTCCTGCCAACAATTAGTGAATAACCCCATCTACAAGATCCCACCCTCATCATGGGACCACGTGACCCTGCATCAATCCGTCTGAAACCAGGAGACCAGATAAACATTTCTTCCTCCAGGTCATCTTCTCATGTACTTTAGCCACAAAGCTGCAGAGACTCTGATTTCTCTCCTTCCTCCAGGACCTGAAGGACACTGGCATCAACTTGGGAGACATTTGGGAAACGGCCCGTCAGAGTCCTGGAGTGAACCGCAGCCTGTTTCTCATCACACTGGAGCGCTGTTTCCAGGTGCTGAACCCCTTGGAGTGTGTGGAGGTCCTGGGCAGGGTGCTCAGAGGGTCCTCGGGCAGCTTTCTGCAGCCAGATATCATCCAGCAGCTACCCCAGGACCTGCGTGAGGATGCCTTTAAGAACCTGTGAGTCTTTTCCTCTGAACTCTCAGTTCTGTGTGCTGCTCAGGGGTTGCTGTGCTGACCCAAGGAGGTTAGTGCCCAGCGAGGGAGAAGATGGTGGACACGAATAGACAGACATCTTTGGAAGCAGCGTGAAAGATGCTTTTCATTAAAACTCTCTCAATTGTAGTGTCTGGGGACCATTCTCCTGTTTTTTGTTTTTTTTTTTTCCTCACATCTATCTACCTCCTGCCCTGTGATTTGTTCCATGATTTTCTTTATAAGTCTTCATCCTTTCTATCTTTAAAAAAAAAATGTTTGTTTGGGGGCTGGAGAGATGGCTCAGAGGTTGAGAGCACTGACTGCTCTTCCAGAGAACCTGAGTTCAATTCCCAGAAACCACATGGTGGTTCACAACCATCTATAATGAGATCTGGTGCCCTCTTCTGGCATGCAAGCATACATGGAAGGAATGTTGTATACATAATAAATAAATAAATCTAAAAAAAAAAAGAGAGAGCAGAATCACAAAGCTTTGAAAAGCTTTTGTTAGTTTTAGGGCCTGGGGACTGGTTCAGTGGTAGAGCATTTGCTGTGTAAGCATGTAGACCAGAGTCTGGATATCCAGAGTCCATGTAAGTGGTAGGTGGATGTGGCAGCCTGCCTGTAACTCCAGCCAGGGAAGGCAAAGACAAGGGTTTCCCCAGAGTAAGCCAGCTAGGGAGACTAGCCATATTGATGAACTCTGGGCTTGATTGAGAGACTCTGCCCCAGCAAATAAGGTGCGAATGCAAGCAATGAAGATGGCCAACATCAACTTTCACTTCCATAGGCATGGGCACACATATGTACCCACACATATGCAAACAGACATGTGTACCACATACGGATATATGGAAAAGAAAAAATTAAGGTAAATTTAGCTTTGTTTTCATAAATGGAAAGCCAATATTTTTGTTTTAAGTAAAAAATAGTTTTAAAATACACGGAAAAGCAGTGCCACTATACCTTAACTATCTACATTGTTCTCCTGAGTATCTTAGTCAGCTATAGGATGGACATCTTGGACAATAGACACCCATTTCTAGTGGCTGAGATGTTCAAGGTCAAGGCATGTCAGATCTAGTATCTTTCTACCTTTTGGTTCATAGCTATCATCTTGCTGTGTCCTCTGCTGGCAGAAGGGTTGTAAGAGTCCTCTGGAGTCTCTTAGACAAGGGCACTGATCCTATTCATGAGGGTTCCACCTCCTGACCCTGAGGTGACTGAACCCAGGGTATTTGCCCCAGGCCTTCTCTCACCTTCTTACTTTTTCCTGCTCTCCCCTTTCTCTTCTTTTTGAACAAGGAAATTGAAGGGCAGAGAGACTAAATGACTCACCTTCAGGCATTGGCATTCCATAGGGAGAGGTAAGCAGCATTTTTGCAATGGGAAAGTTTTCCCTTAAATGATGCTTACCACTTTGTATGTGGAGAGTTGTACTCAGTGGTGTTGATGTGGAGAGTTGTACTCAGTGGTGTTGATGTGGAGAGTTGTACTCATGGTGTTGATGTGGAGA
>JAQHUG010000016.1:13572683-13588256 GCA_028555095.1 Dicrostonyx torquatus | reverse complement strand
TTGTACTCATGGTGTTGATGTGGAGAGTTGTACTCATGGTGTTGATGTGGAGAGTTGTACTCATGGTGTTGATGTGGAGAGTTGTACTCATGGTGCTGATGTGGAGAGTTGTACTCAGTGGTGCTGATGTGGAGAGTTGTACTCATGGTGCTGATGTGGAGAGTTGTACTCATGGTGTTGATGTGGAGAGTTGTATTTATGGTGCTGATATGGAGAGCTGTACTCATGGTGCTGATGTAGAAAGTTGTACTCATGGTATAGCTGTGGGACTTGTACTCATTATATGGGTGTGTGGGAAGGAAGACTTCCAGGACACAGAGGTTTGAAAGGTTTTCAGGATGTGCATGAAGGATGGGCAGAGAGGCTAAGAAATGGAAAGCACTATTTGTACCAATCAGGACATCTGGTTTGGGTGAGAAGGAGATGATGGTGACTGGAGTCATGGGTGTGATAGAGCAGTGGCAAATCAGACTATAGTGGTTTAGAAAGTGACAAGGCCATTTAACACCAGAAGGAGGTTATTTGTCAAAATACTAGATATTGACAAGTATTGAAGGTGATTAGAGAAATCAGAGATGATCTGTGGTGATACACTGTGTGGGAATACACAGTGAGGCAGTTGCTGCAGAGGCAATTGGTGGTTCCTTAAGAGGCTAAACAGGAGGATGGTGTGTGTGGGTGTGTGTGGGTGTGTGTGGATGTGTACTCAGCTCGCTGGTAGAGCATATGTATCACATGTGTGAGGTCTCAGGTTCAATTCCAAGCACCAACAGAGAAAGAAGCAAAATAAAAGGTGAAAACAATTTAAATGTCCATTGGCTGATTACTGGACAATCAATAGACTACCCAGATAATGAAATATTATTTACTCATAAAAAGAAATGAAGGCTTGATTCATGCTCCAGCATGTATCAGCCTTGAAAACATCATGCATGTGCAAGAAGCAAGGCACAGAAATGATGAATGGCTGTCAGGGACCAGGCTTGACAAGAACACCTCTTGCCAGGGCAGGGGTGTGGGGATTTTGAAATATAAATAAAGAATATGAAGACACGTGAAAAATAATGAAGCAGAAACCATAGAATAGTACTGAGAGGGAGTTCCGTACACTTTTATACCTCAATACAAAAGGGGGAAGATGTCAACAAAAGATTTCTTTAACATGATACAAAGGACAGCTTGAACAGTTAATTGCTTTAATTCTTTGAGGCATCAAGTTATTAACATTCTGTTGTTTAGGCAGTGAAACCTCTCTAGATCAAGTAACCTGAAGGAAACCAGTTCCAGGTAACCTCATATTATAAAAGAAGGAGCAGAAATACACTTACATATTCTGACAGTCTGTCAGGATGGAATGGATCTACATGTATGAGCCATCTTAATGTCAAGAGAATCAAGTAACTACATCCTGAGTCAGGATGTGTAGCTACACTTCTCAACCATTTTGAGCAACCTCCAAACTCTCTGACTAACAGACAAGGTGGCAATAGTCTCACAGTTTTGGGCCTCCACAAGTGGTACAACTCCATTTATATGCAGTATCCAGAACAAACAAATCCATAGAGAGGACGAGGATTAGTGTTTTTCAGGAGCTGGGGAGCTAGGGGTTGAGGGGTGACATCTAAGGGGGCAAAGTTTCTTTGTAAGCTGCTGGAAATGTTGATGGTGATGGGTTTTAGTGAATCAGATATAATGAAGTTGACAACCAAAAAGACTCATCACACATCCACTCTCACACATATATGTGCAAAAATTAGAAGCTAAGGTCTTTGTATGCTGTGTTTGGAGCCCAATTTACCTTATATAATACAATATTTTCTAGTTCTATCCATCTTCTTGAGAAATATCATGATTTCATTTTCTTGAGACATGATCTTATGCAGCCTAGGCTGGCTTCAAATTTGCTGTATACCCAAGGCTGACCTTGAACTGATTCTGCTTTTGGAGGTGCTGGTGAATTATATACTCTAAGCAAGTAAATAATAGGCCATGTAAGTTTGGTGCAGAATATTTATTTAACTATGCAAAGATGTGTTGCATTTGTTTAGCTTTGTAAAGATGTGTTACATTATTGGATAATGCAAAGATGTATTACTGTTTTACCTTGCCTGCCTAAGGCACCTGAGTGTTCTAATAAAAAGCTGAATGGCCAATAGGAAGAACTTCCAGGCAGGGAGAGTAACTAGGAGGAGGAATTTAGGATAGAAGAAGAAAGAAAAGGAGGTACCAGGGAAATGCCACAGGCCAGCCAGAAAAACATGGAGGAAGCAGGAAAGTAGGACATACAGAATGAAAGAAAGGTTAAAAAAAACCCAGAGGCAAATATAGATGAATAGAAATAGGTTAAATTAAGTTAAAAGAGCTAATGGGACAAGCCTAAGCTAAAGCTGAGCATTCATGATTAATAACAAGTCTCTGTGTCATTATTTGGGAGCTGATTGGTGACTCAAAGAAAATTCCAACTATGTAAGTTATATCTCAAGAAAAGCTATATGCACATAAAAGGAATTAGGAGCTAAGGAAGCAGAGACAAGGTACACAGGCTGCTCTTTGCAAGGTGTTTAGCTGTGAAGGGGAAGAGGGAAAATGAGGAAAAGCAGTCAACACAATCAACGAGACTTGTGGGGGGTTTCAGAGCGACAGCCCTGGGCACAGCACTCTCATGGCTCCTTCAGGGTGGGCACCTGCCGTTGTGTTGTTAGTGGGCATCCACCTGTGTGTTGTTAATGGACACCTGTGTCCCTGTGTCTTAGATCTGCAGTGATCAAAGATGTCTACGACCAAACCTCAGCTCACACTCAGAGAGCTCTCTACTCCTGGATGACCGGGATCCTGAGGACACCCTTCAATATCACTGGTGAGACCTGCTTGCCAGGGCGTGAGGGTTGGATGGAGAGACTTCTAGGGGAGCTCCACCCTCCAGACAGGCGCTTCACCTCCAAAGTCAGGGTTGATGTCATTGATTTTGTGCTTTAAAATTTTTTCAAATTTATTTTTGTTTCACGTGCAATTAATGTTTGTCTACATATATGTCAATGTGAGGGTGTCAAATCTTGGACTTACAGGGAGTTGTGAGCTGCCATGTGGGGTCTGGGAACTGAACCTGAGTCCTCTGGAAAGGCAGTCACTGCTCTTAACCACTGAGCCATCTCTCCAGCCCCCTACTTTTGTGATTTTTATCCCACCTTCCCTGCCACACTTCCGGAACCTAAGTCACGTAGCTGGTAGAGTAGAACCATAGCCCATGGCATCAGCCTGCTGCTCAAACACTGAGGTGTCTGAAATAAGGGTGTCTGTCATCTCTGTTCTGTAATCTCTCATCCCTGTTCTATGGTGACATCTTTCATTTGATGACAGCCTTTAGAGTGGGACTGCAAGTTTAAAACTCATGGGTAAAATGTGTGCATTAGCAGGGGGTGGTGGTGCACACCCTTAAGCCCAGCACTCGGGAGGCAGAGGCAGGTGGATTTTTGTGAGTTCAAGGCCATCTTGGTCTTAAGAGTGAGTTCCAGGACTACCAGGGCTACACAGAGAAACCCTGTCACAACCCTGTCCACCAACAAAAGGACGTATTGAAGTGACATAAGATGGTTTTTGTTAGAAAAGTTTCTATTGGTTCTTGGCAACCAAAGCAGCGATTCCTTGGGGTGCATTTATTTGAGGGCTGTACGCTAAAACTTTATTTATGTCCTAATGTGGACAAGTAGAAACAGTAATCAATGCAGAGCTGCAGGTTTCTCTCTCTCTCTCTCTCTCTCTCTGTGTGTGTGTGTGTGTGTGTGTGTGTGTTTGTGTGCAGAGGTCAGAGGTCAGCCTCAGCTGTTGCACCTCAGATGATCAGCATCGCTGTTTGAGACAGGCTCTCTTACTGAGACCTGAGACTCGCCGGCTGGGTATGCTAGCTGGTCAGCAACCCCCATGGATCTATCCGTCTCCACTTCTCCAAACTGGATATCCAAGCCCACAGCAGGCTTTTCATTGTTGTTGTTGTTGTTGTTTTGCTTTGTTTTGAGACAGGGTCTCACTATGTAGCTTTGACTGGCCTGGAACTCAGACCAGGCTGGCCTCAAAGTCATGGAGATCAGTATTTCTCTACCTCCCCAGTGCTGGGATTAAAGGCATGTGCTACCATGCCTGGCCTGGTTTTATTTCCTTAATGGGTTCTGGATCTTAAATTCCAGTCTTCTTGTTTGCTTGACAAGCGCTTTACTAATGTGTGATCAGGTGTGTCTGCATTGAACGTGAGCAGACTTTACACTTGCTGCAGCTCCCTGAACAATAATACAACTATTAGCATATCAGGCTCATTGTGCTCAGGGTTATAAATAATCTGAGGATGATGTAAAGTGTCGGTGGAGATGTGTGTTGATCATATGCAAATGCTAGCCCATTTATAGAAGGGACCAGAACAGCTAAAAATTTGGGTACCTACAGGGGTCCTAGGCTCATGGTTCTAGGGGCATTGTTTGGTGTACAGAGGGAGAAGAGAGGGAGAGAGAAAGAAAAGAGGCGAGAGAAGAAGAAATGGAGGGAAGAGCAGGAAGAGAGAAGAGAGGATCTTAGGTACCCGTAGTTGTTATGAGGAAGATAAAGTGGATAAATGCCATAGGGTGGGCGACTGATTCAGACTAGAACAGGGTTGGCAAAGGCCTTTCGACAGTGCTTTAAAAGAAAAGGAAATAGGGCTGGGGAGATGGCTCAGGGGGTAAAGCGCCCAGGTAAACAGCAGGTGAGCATGGCAGTCTGTTTGGAATCACAGCCCGCAGGAGGTGGAGGCGGAGCATCCTGGAGGAAGCTGGTGAGCTAGATGAGCCAAGTTGGTGAGTTCTGGGTTCAAGGGAGAGACCCTGACTAAAAATCTAAGGGGGAGAGTGATCAAGGACAACACCTACATTCAGCCTCCAGCCTTCACGTGCATACACGTGTATCCACACTCATATAAACACTCATACACACAGGTACATCATACACACATGCCCATCCTAAAATTAGTACATATTTTTAGCTATTTGAGCATATAGAAGACACCTCATCATGAAAGCAGTCACAGCTGATGGATGAATGAGGGCCTGAATCCCAGTAAAACTCTGTATGGACAGTGGTATTTGAATTAATATAATGTTCAAGTGTTACCAAACATTAGTGCTTTTTAATTTGTTTTTCAATCATATAAAAACTGTTCTTGGTTTTCAGACTATATAAAAACAGATGGTGGCCTGTGTTTGTCCCATGGTTGGCTGAGGTTGGCCAATCTCTGAACTAAGAAATCAGAGAAGACCTTTCCGATGGATGGCATCTGGATTAAGTCCAAGATGAGGAGACTGACTCTGTCATGTGAGGTTCAGGGAGGGAAGACATCCAAGGGCAAGGGACAGCAGGCACATACAAAGGTTCAGGGAGAGAGGATATCCAAGGGCAAGGGACAACAGGCACATACAAAGGTTCAGGGAGAGAGGACATCCAAGGGCAAGGGACAACAGGCACATACAAAGGTTCAGGGAGAGAGGACATCCAAGGGTGAGGGACAGCAGACACATGCAAAGGTTTTGGAGTGAGAATGAGCTCAGTGTGTTGAGAAGACAGAAGAAGCCAACAGACCGGAGCACAGGATATGTGACTAGTCTTCTCCTGGAATTAATCTCTGAGACTCCTGTGGGAGCAACTTTAAACAGCATACAATCAATGTCTTAAATACATGCGTGAGTTCCCTCTAGCCACGACCTCACAGTACACAGCATTGAGGAGGTCACTCAAGTCTTTATTGTCAGTTTAGTTAAGAACTGATTTTCATGCTAGAATCCTTATGTGCAGCAAGTCCCATTATTAAATTACAGTGAGTTCAGATTCACTCTGTTTGGACCCTGTATTCTTTTAGCTCATGAACTTCCCAGAGATAATAGACTGAACTCTGAATATTAAAATACTCCATGCTTGGGTATCATGGCTCTGCCAAAATGCAGCTCATGCTTTGTAATTGGTTGAGAAAAGGCCAATTCAGCTTGGATGTTGGTGGATATTGTGCCTGTATGGCCACATTTTCCTTCAATAGCCATCCCAGATGTCAGTGGTGACATCTATAGACTTCAACTTTTTAAAACTAGTTATATATGTATGTAGTGTATGTATGTATAATATGGGTGCATGTGCACATGTGTGTGTGTGCTTATGTGTGTGATGGCTAGAGGTAGTAGACATCAGATGTCTTCCTCAATCACTTTCCACTTTATTATTTTGAGGCAGGGTCTCTTACTGAACCTGGAGCTCAATGATTGGCTAGACTAGTGGACCAATAAGCACTAGGGATTGGTTTAAATCCTCATTGGACCACTGACATGCTGGGGTCACAGATGTGTGTTTCTGTGGATGCTAGGAATGCAGACTTAGGAAACTTTCTTTGCTTCTGAGGCAGGCTCTTTATCAGCTCAGTCATCTTCCTAGCCCCCAACTCCCATACCTCTGATGCCCGAGCTTAAGGAGATAACAGTATTTTGTGAAACAGCTCATGGAAGAGGTGACTTGTCTATCTCATTTAGATCTTGTCAGTGTCCACATCTCCCCAAACAGCTCTTGGTGACAGATTTATATGCTCTCACTTCTTTCTTTTCTCCAAATGCTACCAATACAATGCTGTGTGTAACATCTGTACCAAACGCCTGGGGGTGAGGCAACCCCAGCCAGTTTCAGTTCATTGAAATCTGACATTGGATCCTGGCTTGACTGTTCTCAAAGGTCTATTGATATGTCACAGATGGGGGATTTCAAATACCAGAACACAGTGACACAGAAATTCCTCTGGAAATCGCAAAGAGAAAGAGATTATTCCAGCTAAGGAGATAAAGGAGGGCTCTAGTTAGTTTTGATAGCACAACCTCTAATCCCAGCTACTTGGGAGGCTAAGGCAGAAGGATAGCAAGTTCAAGACCAGCCCGGGCAACTGAGTAAGACTTTGTAAGTGAAAATAGGGTGGAGAATTTCTCAGTGGTAGAGCCCTTGCCTGGTATGTGTGACTCCTTGGATTCATCCCTAGTATCATGGTAACAAAAAGCAAAAGCAAAGTCAAAGAGCTGGGAGATAGCTCAGTTGGTAAAGTGCTTGCCTTGCAAGCATGAAGACCCGAGTTCAATACCCAGAGTCCACATGGTGGTGTGTGCTTATAGTGTCTGTGCCAGGAGGTGACAGGTGAAACTTTGGGGCTCTCTGGCCAGCCAGCCTAGCCTATTCTGTGAGTTCTAGGCAAGTGAGAGACCTCATTTCAAAAGCAAGCAAGTAAGCAAACAATCCCCAAAACAAAAATTAAAAAAAGAAGTTGGTAGTACATGAGAAATGGCTCCTAACACATACACACACACACACACACACACACACCAAAAGGCTTCAAGGAAAAAGAAAATTTGAACCCAGCCTTGAAGGTAGGCAAAAACTAAGGAAAGGCATCCCAGGCAAGCAGAGATCCTGGCGGCACTTGGGGTACATGAGGGAATCTTGGTTTCACTCAAATATAGTAATGTGCTGGTAAAAAGGATGACAACTTGCTAGTTATTACTAACTAGGTTAAATTGAAGGTAGTAATAAAAGAACGTCAAGCATGTGTTAAGCTGTCAGATTATTGACTAAAGAACTGAGCTCAAAATAAATCACTTTATTTTCTGGTCTCAAGTATTTAAAAAAAACCATCTGAGTACCTACCAAGCTCCAGGTAATGTTGATGATACTGATCTGGGGACACACAGTTGAGTGGCAAGTCTCAGGTGCTGGCTCTCTGTGGCTGTGGCCTGTGTGTAGTGTGGGGTCTCATGGGTAGGATTCAATACATGGTGGTTGAATAAATTAAAGAATGCCACATCATCAAAGATCCCCACATGTCATGTGATACATGTGCACATGGATGTATGTGGAGGCCAGGATCAGAGCTGGGTGTCCCCCTCAATCTCTTTCCACCCTATTAGTTTATTTAAAAGGTTTACTTTATTAGTGTGTGTGTGTGTGTGTGTGTGTGTGTGTGTGTGTGTGCGCGTGCCAGAACAGAGTGTCAGATGCTCTGGAGCTAGAGTTCCAGATGGTTGTGAGCCACCCAACACAGGTGCTGGGAACTGACCTTGGGTCCTCTACAAGAGCATTTAAGGCTCTTAATTGTTGAGCCATCTCTATAGCTCTTCTATCTTATTTTTTGAGACAAAAGCTTATACTGAATCTGGAACACACTAATTTGGCTAGGCTGGCTGGCCAGCAAGCTCCAGGAATCCTCCCATCCCTCCCTCTCCAATGCTGGGATTGCCAGTGTGTACAACTGTGCTGGTGTTCCTTCCCTTCCCTTCCCTTCCCTTCCCTTCCCTTCCCTTCCCTTCCCTTCCCTTCCCTTTCCTTTCTTCATCTTTCAAAATGTGGGTTCTGGGGAATCAAACTCAGGTTCTCATGCTTATGTGGCAAGCGCTTTACCAACTGAACCACCTCCCCATTTAGAAGCTGTTACTTGTTCGTTTACTTATTCTTTATTTATTTCTCTCTCTTTGTAGATGGCTCAGTTTCATGGGTCAGTGCGGAAAAGTTATGGATTTTGGGCAGATACATGGTTCATCTATCATTTGAAGAAATTACGAAAATCAGTCCTATAGAAGTAAGTTGGAAAAGTATATTTTTATGTTCTCATTGCTGATACACCTTGAGAGGACATGCTCTAAACTCCCAATGCATCAGCCCAGCCTATCTCTACCTTTTAAACAAAACTCTTGGAACAAAGCCCCAGGGGGATCAATGGTGGGGATGTATTCTAGCACAGAAGAGCTGGGAAGAAAAGGAACTGCGGACATCTGAGAGCTTTGATGTGATAGGAAGGGAACACTGACTATGAACCAAGACTCAAGAGGAGATTGTTGCACTCAAGAAAAGCCAAAGACTACAGTAATGGAGCTTCCAGTCCCTGGAAGCCTGAGCTCAAGCCAGGGTAGCATGGATTAATGGCTGCTTCTATTAATAGTGGCTTCTATTAATAGCTACTTCAACATGAGCAATGATTGGATCTGAACTCTGGAGTTTACAGTGGAGAAATGTTTGTGGCTCGTGTTACTTAACTTGCCAGTCAATTTGTCTTTTCCTTCTGATGTTGACTCAATGACATTAAGATCCCTTGGGCATTGTGACTTTGAAATACAGTCTCTGAAGAATGCTCCAACAGAGGTTCCTAAAGAGCAGGGGGCTGGGCCCCATTAAAACAAAAACAAAAAGCACATGAGCCTTGTCTCTCATCTTGCATCAGATGATAATTTTCTTCAGAAAGCAGCCCATCCAACAGTGTTTGGTTGTTATAAACCTGGGCAGGACTTGGCTCCTCTTGTATCATCGTATGCATGGTGTGCCTATGTGAGCGTGACGGTGTACACGCCATGGTGCCTGTCTGAGGGCCGGAGGACAGTTTTAGGACTTGTTCTTTTCTTCTAAGATGGATTCAAGGGATTGAACTGAAGCCTGCACGGCCAGCTCTGTTGCCTGCTGAGCATTTCGCCAGCCCTGGCTCCTCTCCTTTACCTAGGAGGCCAGGAGCCCCTCGGACATTTTTGCTGTTTTGCTTGGGTCTTTGAAGCAACCCTGTCACCCCTTTCCCTCTTTATTCTCTCAAAGTGGAGTGAATTTTCAGAAAGTAGTTATAGTTAAATTCTCAGAAATTCGAGCTCTTGGGGGATTTCTAAGGTCAGGCATCCCTGGGCAACTTCTTGTGATTTACAAATATAGAGAAGCAGGGAGGGGATTATATATGGTCAAAGGAGATAATCTTCAAGGGAGGGGTTTTAAGAGCACCTTCCTTTCCATATGGGGTTTGTGTGTGTGTGTGTGTGTGTGTGTGTGTGTGTGTATGAGTGTGTGTTTGTGGTATGTGCCAGTGTGTGTGGGTGCACATGTGTGTAACTACATTTGTACATGTGTGCAGGAGGATGTGTAGGCCCAAAGTTAGTATCAGGTGTCTCTTCCTTGATTGCTCTCTGTGCATTTTTAAAAATGATTGTTTTGCTACTTTTGTTTGTATGAGCACTTTGCCTGCATTTCTACCTATGTGCCACTTGCAGTGCCTGGTGCTCATGGAGGCCAGAAAAGAGCATCGGCTCCCCTGGAACTGAAGTTCCAGATGGTTGTGAGCCGCCATGTGGGTGCTGGGAATTGAACCTGGGACCTCTGGAAGAGCAGCCAGTGCTCTCAACTGCCAAGCCTTATCTTTAGCCCACTTTGTTTATGGAGACAGGGTGTCTAGCAGAGCCCAGGGCTTCTCATTCTGGCTAGCATAGCTAACCAGCTTGGCCCTGGGATCTCCTGCCTCTGCCTCTGCAGTGCTGGGGTACAGGGGGGCTGTCATGTCTGTTTGACTCTTTATGTTGGTTCTGGGGATCTGAACCTTTCCCTCATGCTTGGACTTTATTCACTGAGCTTTTTCCCCAGTCCACTGAGTACTTTTTAAAATACAGACTTAGAGCGGACCAATATCCAGAAGTGTGAAGTCTCTTATAAGAAAGCGGTCAAACCATAATGAGTCCTATTGTAGTATAGGCTAGTGCAATATCCTTGGACATGCAGACGAAATGGAGCAGGACTAGAGTCAGGACAATACATTGGAAACTATATGTAATATATATCACATTTTGTATCTTTCAAAGAGAACAAATGTTCTGTCTTCTATTGCAGGGCCATCTATCACCACGTTCGTCCCTTTCAAAAATAATTTTCACTTTTCAAAGCAGAAAATTTGTCGGTTGCCTTGTTTGTACTCAGCACAATAAGTCTAGGACCACAAGTGGAACGATTAGCTTTAAACCTTCAGTCACTGAAACGGTAAAAAGCAACAGCTTCCTGCCCAGCCTGGCAGCCCCAGGACTGAAAAGTGCCAGTGAGGATACAGACAAGAAGGAAGCCTTAACACTGAGCACGCTAGGGCACGCCTTTAATCTCAGCACCTGGGAGTCAGAGGCAGGCGGATCTCTTTGAGTTTGAGGCCAGCCTGGTCTACAGAGTGAGACCCTCTCTCAAAACAATCCCCCTCAAACTGTATCTCCCATATGACCCAGGTACACTACTCCTGGCTATTTACCTGAAAGCCTCCGGGTCAGCAGTTAGAGAGACCCATGCCCATCAGTGTCCCTTGCAGCCTCCAGGTCAGCGGGTCAGAGACCCGTGCCCATCAGTGTCCCTTGCAGCACTCTCCAACAGCTGAGATGGATGGAGCCTCCTAGATGCCCAGCAGGAAAAAGGAGTGGATGAGGAAAACATACTCTCTGTGCACAATGGAGCTTTTCATCCTATCATCTTTGTTTATTTGAAATTAGTGCGGTTTTTACTTTTTAATGCTATTTTATTAATTCCTTAAGAACTTTATCCATCACATTTTGAATATATTCACCCCTTATCCCCTCCCACCCACACAATGTTGAGATCTCTTTTTTTTGTTTATTTCTTTCCTCTCTGAGTCCAGTTTTACACAATGAAAATTTTCAGCCTTGGAGAATGAAGTTATGTTTTTTTGCAGGAAATGAATGCAACCGGAGATAATCGCATCAAGCTAATTAAGTCAGTCTCAGGAAGACAGATATGCTTTCTCTTGCTTGTGGGTCCCAGATTTTATACAGATACATAAAACCTCTTGTGTATATAAGGCGTGGGAGCAGCAGTGAAATGTTTAAGGGAAAAACGGGGCTAACGATGGGTGGGAGGAGGTGGGAAGGATGAGGGGTAAGGGAGTATGGGAAGAATGCTCAACAGGTGATATACACTCATATAAATATCTTTGTGTGCATAGTGCTGTATACAGTGACTATATACACTGAACATTGAAAAATAATAATAGGCTGGGAGGTGGTGGCACATGCCTTTAATCCCAGCACTTGGGAGGCAGAGGCAGGTCGACCTCTGTGAGTTTGAGGCCAGCCTGATCTATAAGAGCTAGTTCTAGGACAGGCTCCAAAACTACAGAGAAACCTTGTCTTGAAAAACCAAAGAGAAAAAGAAAAAAAACCAAGTAAACAAAAACAAAACAAATAATAATAACAAAAGAAAAGAAATAAAATAATTTGAGAACTGGTAGCATAACCATATGGCTAGATAGGCACAGTGTGGACCACCAGGATGGATCTCACTGGGCCAACTGACCGTCCTCACTGACCTCACCCATCTTCCCATTCTTGTCCACTAGATTGGGTTGTTTATCAGCTATGACAACGCCACCAAGCAACTGGACACGGTGTATGATGTCACCCCTGAATTGGCTCAGGCATTTCTGGAGAGGATTCGCTGCTCCAGCTTTGACATGAGGAACATTTCCACCATCCACAGGCAAGGGTGGCCCTAGCCCCTTCCAAGATTTATTCCCAGGGTTGGGGAGATGGCTCAGTTAGTAAAGCGATTGGCTAATGAGCACGAGGGTCTGAATTAGAAACCACAGCAGCCAGGTAAAAAGTTATGTCTGTCAGCATGTACCAGTAATCCCTTCACTGAGAAAGGATACCAAATAGAGACGGGTTGATCCTGGGAGCTGGCACCAGCTAGGCTTGGTAACTGATGGACTCAAGGTTCACTGAGAGACCCTGTCTCCAATCAGTAAGTTAGAGGGTGATGTAGGAAGACACTTGATGTCATCCTGTGGCCTCCACATGGATGCACACATGAGGATGCACACACACATGCACACACACTTCCTCAATGCACACATTCAGTCTTAAGTACCAGCAAATCCAGAGTTCCCTGATAATAACCCCACACTTTTCTGTGCATATGAGGAGAGGGGTTTGCTCCAAAAGGCTCATCACCCTTAGTAAATGTTTGGAAAGGGAAAGGGGACAAATCCTTGAGCATCTCCTGGAGGTCAGGCATTTTCTGACACCTCCTGTACTTGAGCTAGGCCATCTTTACTAGTCAGGGTGCCATTGTAAGGTGAATAAGGAGTGTCTATTAGGTTGGGGCAAGTGTTGGAGGCAGCTGGTGGGTTCCCATGTTCGAGAGGATCCCTTGTATCAGGTTGTCATCTGGGGAGCTGCTGGATGATGTCAGTTCTAGAATCTAGTCTTGGCACCAAGATCCTCATCGTTAGCCATTTCCAGGCAGGGGTGCCTTATCCTGTAGGGAGGGAGGGGGTCAGGCAGGGGAGGAGGTGGTGAGGACCATATGTTCTAGTTTGATTTTTGTTGCTTTGATAATTGCCAAGAGCAAGTTGGTGGCTTATCACATCTTACAACTTGTAATTCATCATTGAAGGAAGCCATGGCAGGAGCTCAAGGCAGGAACCTGGAGGCAGGAACTGATTCAGAGACCATGGAGGAGTGCTGCCTGCTGCCTTTGTTCCCCCCGGCTTGTTCAGCCTGCTTTCTTAGACCACCCAGGGCTATCTGCCCAGGAATGACAACACCCATAGTAGACTGGACCCTATCACATCAATCATTAATCAAGAAAATGTCTTAATGTGACCACAGGCCAGTCTGATGAAGACATCTCTCAATTGTAGTTTCCTCTTCTGAGATGACCCAAAGCTTCTGTCAACTTGGCAAAAACTAACCAGCGCACAATATTCTCTCCACTCTCTCAGGGTCTTGGCTGTCATAACCTGAATTACCTTAAAATCTTTTAAATGAATCTTTCTAGAGTGACCATGTCTCAGACTTCCCTGTTCATGCTAAATTCCACCCATTAGCATGGATCCTATTTTACTATTTTACACACACACACACACACACACACACACACACACACACACACACCTGGAAATTAAGGACAGGGATCCAGTGCTAGACTTCTTGCAAGTTGTGACCTTGGCCACATCTTATCACTTCCCTGTGCCTTTCTTTATCCATATTTATCCATGTGAAATGGGAGACAGAAATCACCCTGCCTTATTAGCTTCTCTCAGAGATACATATCTGACACATTGCATGTGTTCAATAAATGGAAATTTTTCCTAAAATTATTTTGCAAATGAAGTTGTGTTTATTTATGGTGTATAGTATAGAGTGCTGGTCAGTTTTTGTCGCTGTGGCAAAATACTCGAGGGAACTAACTTAAAGTAGCAAAGATTGTTTTGGCTCATGGTTTTGAGAGGATTCTGTCTGTGGTTGTTTGGCCCTGTAGCTTTTGGGCTTGGTAGAGGTGACACATTATCGTGGAATCAAGTGACAAAGCAAAGCTGTTCACCTCATGACATGCAGGAAGCAGAGGTGTGTGAGTGTTGGGGGGGGAGTGAATGTATCAGGGCAAAACATGCCCTTCCCAGTTATCTATTTCTTCTAGCAAGACCCTGCCTCTCAATGTCTTCACCACCTCCTGTGAAGCCATGCATCTATCAGTGGACTAACATGTTGAGGAAATCTGAGCCCCTGTGATTTAATTATCTCCCAAAGATCCCACCTCTGAGCACTGCTGTGCTGAGGACCAGATCTGCAACATATAAACCTTTGAGGGATATTCAAAATTGAAACTGCAGTGTTGGGAAGATGGCTCAGTGGGTAAAGACACTAGCGATGCAAAAGTGAAGACCCGAGTTCAAATCTCAGTACCCACATAAAAGCTGGATGTAGTGTGAGCGTCTGTAACCCTAGTTCTTCTATGGAGAGACAGGGGAAGTAGAGGCAGGAGAATCCCCAGATGTGTAGAGGTCAGATGGCCTGGCATATGCATATACATCCATGAAACGCATCCATGACCATGGCCTTAACAATGTGGAAGGAGAGGACTAGTCCAGGAGGTTGTATTTCCACCTTCTCATGCTGTGGCACTCACATTTGAATTCACACACAAGTGTGCACAACCCATGCACACACATGCCCCTCCCCATGAATAAAAAACCCATACCATATGTATAGATTGTAGACTTGTATACATATGTGTGTTTTGTATGGGTGGTGAGAATGCTTGGAACCTAGTCTGAGCAGTGTTCTCTGTTGTTCATTATAGTCACCATGATCTCCGGTACTTACTCCTCTCATCTCACTGAAATTTTGTGTCTGTTGACACGGCTCCCCCCAGTTCCTGTAACCACCATCCTACTCTTTCTATAGCTTAGTGATCCCCTGTGTCCATGGCTGACTATGCCAATGTCTCCAAGAATCAGGCTGCTTGGAGGCAACCAAGCTCAGGCCACGCTGAGCTGGATAGTCTTCGTGTTATCGCTAAGAACATTCGCTAATGAGTGAGCGCTTAGTATCCGCCAGGAAGACTCATCACTGGGCCTGCCTGGCCTTACTTTACTTCCTTCCAGTCACCCTCATTCCTTCATCATCATAGTTCCCATGATGCACTGTGATGAGAAAAGCAAACCCAGCTATTATGAGTTCAGAGAGACCGGCTCATCCTGTGCCGTAGCCCACAGCATGTGCTGCACGGCTCTTTGCTGCCGCCTCGAAGAGGAGGCAAACAATTCACCAGAGGCAAACATCTCACAGAACTGGCCTTCAGACTCTAGTTGGCCAGAGTCTATGCTTCAGCCACTAGCTATAATGCTCCCAGCAAGACTGGAGTTTGCATTCCTCCACACCTGGGTTTTCTATTTCTCTTCTTTTCAGGTGGTAAAGCATCCTGTCAGGGTGGATAATTTTACATTTCTTTTCTTTT